>JAMYXO010006048.1:0-12500 GCA_033310375.1 Conus canariensis | reverse complement strand
TCTTACCAAGCCAACCCCCCCCTCTCTGTCCCAAACTTCATAATCACTGCAGAAACTTCACAACTGTACAGATAGGTCAGGTTGGCACAGCGGCAGAGAGCTCTCAGGCTGCTGTCAGTTGACACAGGTTCATAGCACCCAACAGAAACATCGCTGTGTTTGCTTTCCATCTTCAGGCATTGTCGTGTTGGTGGTGTGGGTGTCAAGGTGTCACTCGTTGGGGATGCTTGTTACTATCTGACCTACCACACACACACACACATACACACACACATACACACACATACACACACACACACACACACACACACACACACACAACACTTTCTTTTAAAGAGTGAAGAAGCTCCTTGGTGCATTCCATGTCCTATACCACTCACTTTGAAACATATTCTTTTAGAGTGTTGGGACTTGCATGATGTGAGACATAAAAATTTTACAGCCGACTCCATGAAAACCTTGTTCAGAGATGTCCCACCTGATGTGATATTGAATTTCTGAAAGAGGTCAACATTTTTCATCTGATCTAAGATTTTACAAAAGAAAGATTTAACAAAATTTCCAGTGTGTTTTTAGAAGTTGTAGGGTTTTGCAAATGACTTCAACGCGGTGACAGCCCTGATATGGCCTTTTGCGGTCGGCTGGGCTATAAGCAACATTACCTTGCCTTACTTGCCACCTGTGGTGGGGTTGGGTGTTGAACCTGACGCGGCTTACCAGAATGGTTCCTGTCTCATCGTCTTGGTCCAGCTTTTTGGAATGAACGTCCATCTTCAGTTTGTCATCCACCCATCAGTTGCGTCTTTCATTTCCAGGCTAAAACCCCTGTTCATATTCGCAGTTCTTTTCTTCTGCTTGGTCATGGATTTTAAGGGCATGGTATTTTCAGGTCACGCTGTTTGTGCTTCTGCAGTTGCATTGCGGAGTGGCTGTAGTGTGCTGATATATGTGATGGTGGATTCTCCCGTCGTGCCCGATGGATGAGTAGGCAGGCAGGTCATCTGCTGATGTGGGTCCTCATGTGGGAATGAAGACCAATTCTTCAGGCACAACGTTTTCCACAGACACTGCATGGAACGGAGTCCTGCAAGGGTGGGCCCCGTATTCTCCGATTCCTCTTTCCCTGGATGGCAGCTGCTCTGTTGCGCTCAAATGTCTTTGTGCCCTGGGTACGCTGTTGCTTCCGCTGTGTTTGGCGTCATATACTTTACCATGTCAGACCATAGCATTCAACGGCAGTTAGCCAGCTCTGTCAGGCCGAATTTTTTCCGTGGCCAATGCAGTCATAAGACAGTCACGTGATGTCCCCCACTTCCGGCCCCGGAAGAAGCCAGTGTCAACTTCCTATACGTCATTCATCTTCGGCCTGCCGTCAAAGCAAGATAAGTCTTGTGCTCTGTCTCGCCTATACTTGCCTTTGTGTTAAGATTGCTGTGTTTTGTTTCTACACTTGATTCAGTTGTGGCTTGCACTAGACCCTGAGTATTTTGCCGTGTGAGGCTCTTGGTGGGAGCGAAATTATTAAAAGAATTATCTTTTTTACCGGCACTCTCGGGAGCGTATTTATTAAAGGATTTGTCTCTTTTACCGGCACTCTCGCGACTTTGTTACTCGCGATCGTCGGCACCGCTCGCCGGTCGTGTTCCCCCACCATATTGCCGAGCCTCGGGTTCAACACGCATTTTGTGCTGGTTCCACTTATTAAGGTTTAGTGCTCAATAATACCCTTCACAGGTAGAACGTGTTCGAGTAAGGGTGCGTGACACTGATCTGCTTATTAAGATTTAGTGCCCAAAAAGAGATTGCTATTAATAGCCATACCAGTCACCCGACCGGTGGCGTGTACGGGTAGTTCGAGTTTCAGTCGATCTCTCGAGCACTTTGCACGACACCACACGGACGATCGAGATTAATTGATTTTCTCGATCGGCCACCTTGTCTCCTCTTTGCGGTCGTGTGTTCCGGGTTTGCTCTATCCACCTGTGCCCAACATGGTGAAGGACACCGCCGGGTCGAGCCACTCCACTGCTCGGAGTTCGCTCAATTTCCCGGAGAACCCGCGGGTCGATTCCATCTCAGAGCAATCCGTTCACACCGATGAACGTACGGTTCAGGTAGACAGAGACGACTCCTCCGCGGAAGGGACGCGTGATCTTTCCTCGTCTACCAAACCGACGGACGCACGACCGCGGCGTCCCAAGGCTGATAGGCAAGCGGCCACCATTTCAAAATGCCTTTCATTTGATCTGCCTGCAAAGTCTAAGGGCAAAGCTCCCCTCAAGGTGCTGCCCAAGAAGTCTAAGGGCAAGGCTCCCCTCAAGGGGCCCTGCCGAGCAAAGACTAGCCAACGGAATTCGCCCTCCCCCACCCCTTCTCCATCGGCCAGCTTGCCCTCTAGCCTACGGACTCGCTCGGAGACTTCTCACTATCATGCTGAGTCACGCGAATCTCGGCCCCCGGGGCACCTTGCCGAGCCGCGGACCAGCACGGGTGACGGATCTGGGATGGAATCACCATCCGTCACTCGCCTTGATGAGTCACGTATCTCCTTTTCCCCCCAAGTTGATACGTCCACTCATAGCGCTCGGCCCCACCGGGCACGGGTGCAGCCAACACCTGAGCTCGAGGAGCGCTTCGACTCCGGAAGCAGCCTTATGGTCACCCCGACGCACGACCTCGGTGGTGTCCATAATCCTGGGCGTGCGGGCACGCCGCGCCATGGGCCCGGCCGTGCCCATGCACAAGGACGGTCGACCTACCCCGATCGAACGTCACCTTCTTCCCTAGGGGTATTGGACGTTGGGGAACCGACCTTTTCGGATCCCCATTTGGGCAACGTCCGCGGTCCCGCTCCTCCGGGGGGAGGATCTACCAGCGGGACCAAGGGTAACCTGACATATTCCTCCAGGGGGAGGAACACGGGACCGCATCCTGACCAATCCGCACTTTCGCGGGTTGGGGCTCGACTTCCGCATCCTCCTCCATACCATTATGGCCCTCCCAGGCCCATTCCAAGGACGTGTATGGTACAGTGCACGGACCTGGACGGGGACGACAGGCCACGGCCTCTCAAGACCCCCCCAACAGTGATTCAGGTTACCCGGGTCCCCGGGGATTTTCTGCCTACACCCCAGGGCCGCCACAGCCCGTTTACCTCCCCGGGGACCGGTGGCTCTATGCCCCCGAGAGAGACCAGTGGCTTAACGCCAACACCCAGTACGACCAGCTATATGGTCGAATGTGGCACCCGGCCTCACTTGCCTGGGTCGACCTTGGTCTCCCTCCTCGGGAGCTGTCCGATCGGCAGGACGATGTCCCGGCCGCCGATTATAGGGCCACCGGGGACTCACTACAGGCACCCCTCGACTTACCTCCTGATGACGGGTGCTATGAACCCTCTCAGGACCAGTACCTCCCTGAGGCGGACGATGAGGAAGAACTAGCCTCCACCTCATTGTACGATGTCCGCACGATAGAACGGTGGCGACCAGACCTCGTTAGGAGGGAGGCCGCACCCGCTGAAGAAGTTCTCTCCCTCTCCCATTTCGCCGGTCCCCCCCCGGCCCAGAGATCTAGACCAAAGATCGTTGCCCCCCAATCCCTCGCCTCAATTTGGGAAGGCCCAGCAACTCGCGCCAGGGGTGCGCACGCCATCCCTCCACCAGGACAGGGACCCCTCTCGGCCCCACATGCAGCCCAGGTCGGTTTCCTCCTCGGGGACCGCAAGAACCCCTCAGTCTCCTCCTTGTTTACGGACAATCCCGTGACCAGGGAGATGGGCATTTCCCAGTCGGACCGTCGGTTGATCCCCCACCTGCCCCCCCCTACTTCCGGCACCATCTCATTTAAGAACCTGAAGGAATGGGACCGAGTAGCCAGGATGGGCATCCTCCACACCACGGCGGGACACACCTACTTGGGCATGCTCCTTCAGCGAGCGGAGGCTCTATGGCCGGAGGATGATGGTGCCATCCCAGTACCGGGGGACTCGGGCTCTGAGGAGCACCAAGAGCCTGACCCTCGCTTGTTCAGCGATCCTTTCATGCGACACTTAGTTAACAGGATTTCGCATCACCTTTCGGCTGCGGCGGACAGCGCAGCCAGAAGCCACTTCAACTGCTTGTTGGTCGCGAGAGATGCCGTGCTGGCGCGGACCTCTCTCTCCCCGACGCTTAAGGCAGCCCTGCGATGCATCCCGGGCCAGGACCAATCGCTCTTTGGCGACTACTCGGCTGACGTCATAGCCCAAGCAGTTGAGGAACGCAAGCAGGCTGTGTCCTTTGCGCCCAGGCCACCGCCACGCCCTGCTAGACCCCCACTTCGTTCCTTCCCCAGGCACAGACCCTATCCCAGGCAATCGCCTTCCCGCACCGCACGGCCCGCCAAGCGACCTAATCTTCTCCCAAGGCCTAAGCCAAAACCCCATCAGCAAAATTTTCGGTTCGGCCAACAGTCACGCTCCCGGAGCTGACTAGGGAGACAGCCCGAGGTGGACTTAGATCAGGTAGCACCCCCCCTCGCCCTATCCCCCTCCCACCAGCCCAGACCCTCGCCCCCCCGGGCGGGCAGCCTCTCCCGGCATGCCCACCAGTGGAGACGTATGCGCCTCAACCCCTGGATAGTGGCGGTGCTACAGGAAGGGTTTCGCCTTCCTTGGGCCCACGAGCGTCCCCCCCTCATGCTATCTCCCCCTCCCTCCCCCAACGAACCCTCCCCCGCCAAAGCAGAAGCTCTTCGCACGGAAGTCCAAGAGCTCCTCAAGAAAGGGGCCATCGCGGAGGTTTCCTACCCAAACCCCGGCTTCTACTCTCACCTCTTTGTGATCCCAAAAGCCTCGGGAGGATGGAGGCCCATTCTAGATCTTTCGCCCCTCAACAAGTTCCTCAGGCCCACCAAGTTCAAGATGGAGACCCCCACCCAGATCCGAGACTCCATCCATCATCTCGACTGGGCCACATCCATAGACCTGAAGGACGCCTACTTTCAGATCCTGATTCACCCGGTCCACAGACGATTCCTACGGTTCGTCTGGCAGGGCCGAGTGTTCCAGTTCAGGGCCCTCCCTTTCGGCCTATCACTGGCACCCTTCCTCTTCACGAAGGTTGTCAAGGAGATGGCCTCCCTAGCCAGGCAGGAAGACATCCGCCTCCTAGTGTATCTGGACGACTGGCTCATCTTGGCCCCCTCCCGGGCCCAGTGCCAAGCCCACACCACCCGCCTCCTGAGTCTGTGCTCCACACTGGGGTTTGTCACAAACCCCAACAAGTGCGAACTCACTCCCAGCCAGAGGTTCTCCTTCCTGGGAATGAGTTTCGACACAATCTCCATGATAGTCTCCCCGACCCCGGAGAGGTCTGCACGCATAGTGGACCTCATCTCCCGCCTGTCACAGACACCCCACACCTCGGCCAGAACCCTGTCCTCCCTCCTAGGAATGATGGAGTCCCTGTCTCCCCTCATTCCCCTGGGGCGGGTCCCCAAACGCCAACTTCAGAGGGAGTTCCGCCGACGTTGGTCACAGACCTCCGACCGCTGGGACCAGGTCATTCCCCTCGGACACTGGTTCATTTCGGCGACGGAGGAGTGGCTCACTCCAACCACTCTCTCCACCGGGCCCTGGACGGGCCTACTGGCATATGCCTTTCCCCCCTTCCCCATCCTACACAAGGTGATCAGGAAGGCGAGGCTGGAAAGACCCAGGCTGATCCTCGTAACGCCATGGTGGCCGACCCAGTCTTGGTTCCCGGACCTCAAGTCCCTCACCCACGTTCCCCCCCTCCGGCTCAGCCCTCGCTGGGACATGCTGAGACAACCCCGGTCAGGTCTTCCTCACTCCAATCCCAACATGCTTCGCCTACACGCGTGGCTTCTATGCCAGCCCAACTGCGAACATCTGCAGCTACCCCCCACTCGGACAGACCCCAGTCCGTCCTAGACACACTAGCCGGGGCAGGGGCCTCTCAGGGATTACGGGACTTAACCTCGGCATCTCGCAGAGCCAGCACCGAGTCCCTCTACAACTACCGTTGGGAGAGATGGATAGCCTGGTGCTCAGATAACTCTGTTCCCCATGACTGCCCCTCCAACATCCAAATAGGAAATTTCCTCTCCCACCTATCCTCTTCCCTTAAGCTGTCGGCTAGCTCCATTCGGGGCTACAGATCAGCTATCTGCACCACCATTCGTCAACTCGGGGGCCCTTCTTTTGACAATGACTTTCTGCTCAGAGAGGTGTCTAGAGGAGTTGCTCTACGGGAAGCCCAGTCCCCTAGGCGCATCCCCCTCTGGGACCTTTTTATACGGTCCTCGATGCCCTCAGAAAACCCCCTTTTGAACCCATTGCTTCTATTCCTTTTGACCTCCTCTCCCTTAAGACCACCTTTCTCCTCGCCCTGGCCTCGGCCAGAAGACGAAGTGAGATTCACGCCCTCAGCGGTGACCCCAGAGATATCGCCTTCCACAGGGACGGCTCAGTCTCTCTCAAGTTCCTTCCGGAGTTCTTGGCAAAGAATCAAGAACCGGGCACCCCCTCTCCCTTCCTCGTCATCCGTTCCCTGACGGACATCTTGGGAAAGGGAGAAAAAGATGGAGACATGGACCTTTGCCCCTCCAGGTGTCTCAGGTACTACTGGGAACGCACACGCCCCAGGCGCTCCTCCCAGAGACGACTCCTTATCTCCCTCAACCCCAACAATACTAGAGATATCTCGGCGGGAACTATCTCCAGGTGGCTCTCCAAGACGGTGAGATCTACCTACGCTCAGGCGTACAAGGATCTCCCTGTCCTATCACCCAGGGCCCACGAGGTCAGAGCACTGGCCACTTCCACAGCGTTCCAGTACTCTGTCCCCGTGCGCCACCTGCTGGAGGCAGCCTACTGGCGTTCGGAAAATCCCTTCATTAATTTTTACCTGAGGGATATCCGCATGACCAGAGCTGATGGGTCTAAGGGGATTTCCTTTGTGGCGGCCAATGCAGCCATATCGGTCAACCCCAAGAACCACTAGGGCGCTCGCCCTCCTCCGATTCCTTTAAATTCTGCTATGGTCTGACATGGTAAAGTATATGACGCCAAAATGGGGAGTTTGTGTTATACTCCCTGTTTGGCTAGTATACTTACCATGTCAGACTCTAATTCCCTCCCTACCTTCCCCTCTGGCGCCAAGGTTCTCGGGGTTACCATACACCAGGCCTCGCTGAATGACGTATAGGAAGTTGACACTGGCTTCTTCCGGGGCCGGAAGTGGGGGACATCACGTGACTGTCTTATGACTGCATTGGCCACGGAAAAAATTCGGCCTGACAGAGCTGGCTAACTGCCGTTGAATGCTATGGTCTGACATGGTAAGTATACTAGCCAAACAGGGAGTATAACACAAACTCCCCATTTCTGTCATGGGCAGCATCTTCCCAGGAAGCGGTGTTGATGTTGCAGCTTCTGAAGTTGGCCTTCAAAGTGTCTTTGTATCTCTTGAGAGGCCTTCCCTGGTCAGGTTGTCCTTCCTTCAGTTGTTCATGGAGCAGCATCTTTGGAATTCTGCTGTCATTCATACAGACAACTTGTCCTGTCCATTGGAGCTGGCTTTTGATGAGTATATACTCAGTGCTGGGTAAGCCACACTTCTCCAGGACCAGTAGGTTGGACACTCTGTCTTGCCATTTGATGCTGCAGATCTTGTGCATGCATTGTTGATGGAACTGTTCGAGTTGCTGGATGTGTCGGCGGTACGTGGTCCACGTCTCACAACAGTAGAGGAGAGCACTCAGAACCACAGCTCTGTACACAGCAACCTTTGTGAGCAATTTGATGCCATGGTCTTGCCATAGACTCTTAGAGAGTCTGCCAAAGGCAGAGCTGGCCTTTGAGATGCGCAACATCACTTCTGCATCCAGAGATCCATTGTTGCTTACAGTGCTGCCCAAACAGCAGAACTTGTCCACAGTTTTGATCTCTGTGTTGTTGATGACGACAGGTGATGGTGGAGCACTGCCAGCAGCAGACGGTGAAGATTGGGACATGGCCTTGGTCTTACCAAGACTGATTGTAAGTCCAAAGCATTGACAGGCCCTTGCAGAGCGATCTGTGATGTACTGGATGTCTTCATGGGTGTGTGCAGCCAGTGCACAGTCATCTGCAAAGAGGAACTCTCTCAGAAGGGCATCAAATACTTTGGTCTTGGCCTGAAGTTGTCAAAAGTTAAAGAGCTCGCCGTGTGAACGCAACTGGATGTAAATCTCCTTGTCACAGTCCTGGAATGCATCAATCAGCATTGCAGCAAACAGAATGGAAAAGAAGGTGGGAGCTAAGAAGCAGATATATGTACGCACATGCTTACATGCATATGTGTGTGTTTAGGGGGATGTGTTTGTAGGAGATGGGATGGCGGAATGAGGCAGGGGCAGACAAGTGGGGACGGTAGCTGTTGATGTGTTAGTGTGTGCAGTCCTGTGCTATAGTGGAAGTGGGGTAGATAGTATTGTGTTCCTGTGCTGTAGTGGAAGTGAACTGGATGCTATGGCTGAACATTATGTTCAACAGACGTGGGGCACATGGATCTTCAAAACGATGCAGTGACAGTTGTTTCCCTTTGTCCAGGGCTATTACCGTGCGGCCGAAGCCAGCTTGAAGCTGGGAGACCCCCACAACGAGGCAAAGAGGTTTGTCCAGCAGTCGCGGCTTAATCTGGTGCACATAAAGGGCGCGCTGGACCAAGAGTTGTTCAAGCAGATCAACGAACTGGAGGACAAGATTGATCAGTGTAAGAATGGTAGGCTTGCTTTGGACTGGGATGAGGGACTAGTTAGTGTCTTCAGGAAGATTGATGAGTGTAAGAGTGGCAGGCTTGCTTTGAATTGGGACGACAGACTATCTGGTGTATTCAGGGGATGAACGATGACCAAGTCCTTTCTGTGGCTTGATAAGTGAGGCAAGTTCACAGAGCAATTATTGTGGTGGATATGAAGGTAAGAAATTTGTTTCCTGTGTATGTTGGATTAGAACAGGCACTTTTATGAAGCTGATGAAGTGGTTTGGCTGCAGTGCAGTGTCTCCTGTGGTGAGTTGGCTCACAGTGACTTGTCACTGATTGCTGTGTGTGTGGACTGGAGATTGGGAAGCATCAGGATTTCCTTTTGGGTACGGCTGTGTAGGGGGGAGAGATGGAACCAGCAGCACGGGAGTAGAGCCACTGATGGGAGCACAGAAGATGAGATGAAAGAAAGAAACCTCACTGAAGTTTGAAGTGGTTCACTGTTGTATTTTTATTGTTATTATTATCATTATTTGTGAAATATGGGATACATTCTCCAGTGGAGAATACACACAGTTTCAGAAAATCTGGTTTAATGAGTTCAAAATTTTTTTTTCTCTTTTAAACACTACTCAGAGAGTTGGTTTTGATGAAGCAACAGCCCTTTGATGTGAAGTCTCCTGAGCTCTTGATGCTCGCTCCAGTGACTGTCTAAATTTGGTCTGGCATTGTGGTGATGTCTCCATTTTACAACCATTTTTTTCCCGCCTTATCTTTTTAAAAACTGTTACATTAAGAATTTACTGTGTTTCAAAACGAGTTCTTACAAGAATGACTTTTTTTTTCCATGTTATGTTTTACACTTGTTATACTGAGAGTCTATTCAATTTCAAAACTAAAAATAAGAATGACTTTTTTTTTCCATGTTATGTTTTACACTTGTTATACTGAGAGTCTATTCTATTTCAAAACTAAAAATAAGAATGACCTTTTTTTTTTTTCATGTCATGTTTTAAAATCATTATACAGAGAATTTATTCTATTTCAAAACAAATTTGTTATAAGAAAGACCAGTTTTTTTTCATGTTATGTTTTAAAGTTATTAGACTGAGAATTTACTCTATTTGAAAACAGATTTCTTATAAGAATGACCTGTTTTTTTCATGTTATGTTTTAAAGTTATTACACTGAGAGTTTACTCTATTTCAAAACAAAGTTCTTTTGATTAAGAATGACATGTTTTTTTCACGTTATGTTTTAAAATCATTACACTGAGAGTTTATTTCAAAACAAAGTTATTATAAGAATGATCTGTTTTTTGATGTTACGTTTTACAATTATGATACTGGGAGTTTACTCTGCTTCAAAACAAAATTATAACAAGAATGGTGACTTCAGCATTCTGTTGGTCTTCTGCATTTAAACCTCAAAGGGGTGAAGTGTGTCAGAGCAGGTGCTTCTTAAAGTAACATTAATGTTTGTTTTCTTATTTGTTGCAGTTCATGAAGAGAAGGAGAACAAATTAATGATTGAAAAAACAAAGTGAGTGTCAAACATTTGGCTTTGTTGAATAGTGTTAAAAGTTGGGGCAAAGAGAAAATTGTGTGTGTGTGTGTGTGTGTGTGTGTGTGTGTGTGCGCGCGCGTGCGTGCTTGTGTGCATGCGTGCGTGTGTATGTATATGTGTGTGTGTATGTGCATGTGTATGTGTAAGGGGGACAATAGGTATGTGCTGGTCACTGTGCTTGTAAAGCTATCTAAATTATGCTGTTCAGAACTCCCAAGAGCTGTGATTTCGTAGACAGTGTCCCTGCTGCTTTATTTGGTAACAAACTGCTCCACCAAAAAAATGAACAACAAAAAGAAACAAACGCATCGTGGACTAACTGACGGATTAAACGAACCAAAAGAGTGTAGATCTTTAGAATTCAGATTTGCTTCGCCAAGAAATGGTCAGATTAAGTGAGGAGAGGAAGGAACGCAGAGGAAGAATAACTGAAGAAGACTGTGATTTTGCCGTTTTGTCGGTTTGTTTGCTTGTCGGACATTTTGATTTTGTGTAGGTCAGGTGAAAACCAGGTGATAACTGGCAAGTTGTTCATTGTCTTAGTTGCTGCCATGTCATGTGGGAAACAAAGTGCAACTGAGCGTGCTATTAAGTTTTCCTTAGAGCATTATGTATGAGTGCCATGCCTAAATTTAGAATACTGCTCTGAAAAATGCTACACTTGGTGCTGTTAACACCTTTGCAGGTCTGTAGGTTGCTGAGGTAACTTTGCGGCAGCCATATCAAAAAGGAGAAGAATGTTGTGTACAAACATGTTTCCTGGGTTTGAGGGTAGATCAAGATAAAATCAAAACTTTTGATTCCTGAATTGATCATTCTTCGACAGTTCCTTGGAAGCTTAGCGGCAGGTTCCCTATGACATTTGCTATCAAAAGTAAGATCCATATCATCTGTGTGTGTTCAGTTGTTGTGTTGTGTGCAACCAGAGCATTGACACTTGATTGTGTTCTGACTCGGTATGGCACTCGACTGTATTCCGACTCAATATGACATTTTCACATTCCAAAGCAGTGACAGCATGCATTCATTGTTCTGAGGAAGTTGTGCAAGGGACATGCAAGGGAGCATGAAAATATGGTCCTGACTTTGAAAATAATCGGACGTGTGAAAGGATTCTGACCACACTCCGCTATTCCAAGTTATCTTGTTAGTCTGCTGATGTGGCAGCTGCCTGTCATGAGTTATGTGGTAAATTGTCTGAAATGAGCGACCATCAACATAGACGGTTTATGAGTATCAGCACAAAAGTAAAGCAAACCGGCTCTCATTGTAGACTTTTAGTTGGAAACTTAAACGAGCACTTACCTTGGGAAGTCGAAGTTTGAGTGAGATTCCATGATGCAGTTTACCGGAACGGAGGGATATGTGAGATGCGCATGCCCAGATCCGCCGTACTTTAAAGATCAGATCAAATTTGATCTGATTTAAGAGTTTTCTTCATATTGAGAAAAACAACCAGTGAACCTATTCGTGAACCTTAGATTTTTGTTCATAATTTTAACGGGTGGGTATAATTTCTGGAGGGCGGGCGCATATCCCTCCGTTCCGGTAAACTACATCATGGAATCTCACTCAAACTTCGACTTCCCAAGGTGAGTGCTGGTTTAAGTTTCTAAGTCAATTTCTCGCAGTTTACCGAACTATGTGACATGTGAGACTTCCAAGTTGGTTGTTTTTTAAATGCGCCTTCTGTCATCATTCAATCATTCATGCATCAGAAAGTGAGGCAATACTATATTCAAGATTTCGCCTTGCGTGATTTTATGTTTAACATTTCTTCATCATTTCATATTCCTTCATTTCTTTCTTTCTGCGTACGCTGGCTGTTAATATTTTACATGTTGGTCACAGACTTTGTCCTTAAAACTTTAAGGCATAATCTACAGCTAGCAATTCTAGCACATTTATATGAAATTGCTTTTCTGCCTCAGTCCATCTTCCACCTGTTCTATGTGAACCACACCTTGCTCCCCAACCACCTGAGGTTGAGGCATCTGTTGTCAGCTCCACAGTGGACTCTTTCCTGTGTAGTCCAAAGGTTGCTGCTTGCACATTGTCAATCCACCAACCCAGTTCCTTTTGGCCTTCTTCTGAAAGTGACATGACAGCCTCAAAACATCCATTATTTTGCTTGAGTGCCACACTTTTTTCGTACTCCAAACATCTGTAATACAATGGCCCCCC
>JAMYXO010006047.1:12500-14340 GCA_033310375.1 Conus canariensis | reverse complement strand
CGGCTTTATTTCATTGTTTTGTTTTTCTTTTTAAAAACGCGCGGGAATTGAAAGGAAGCTGTACCGCTTTATCCCAATACATCTTTTGTTCGTTCGTTCTCTCTCTCTCAGGGGCCCTCCCCCTTCCCCCAAACCAAAATGGGAGAAAAGTCCCCCCCCCTGCCCTGCGGGCCCGGTTCCCATTTTGAATCCTTAAAACCTTTCCTAAAGGGCCCCAGACCTTCACTCTACGATCACTGACATTTTTGGGATCAATTCACCACACACACACACACACACACACACACACACACACTGACCATTATTTTGCTGACCGCTTTTCAGAACAATGTGGGCATTGGCTGGCTCAGTGATCCAGCGATTGACTGCGCATGCTCCAGTCTATAGGGATTTGGCAGACGAGGTCTCCATTGCTTTAATACTTGTTGACGGTCATCAGTGAACACTTGCCTGGTCCCAAGGGACAGGAACACTGCTAATGACACACCGCTCTACGACAAAAGGTAAACGCTACAGGCTCAGAGAACATCTGCCCTATCTTCTGACCAATATGCCGTGTAACATCCCAGAACGTATGGTAGTTAGAAACGATAATGGGACTCGCGGAGGTGAACAGCATCTTCTATGGCTATTAGTATGGATTTAGAGAGGGTCGCTGATGTGAAAGCCAACTGGTAAGACTTGACAACCTCACATCACCTGAGCCTCTACAGTGCTGGTCGTGATGGTGTGGTGTAGTGTGTGTGTGTGTGTGTGTGTGTGTGTGTGTGTGTGTGTGTGTGTGTGTGTGTGTGTGTGTGGGTGTGTACTACATTGCCAGCATCATCAGGAAGACGATGGCCCATTTTGCAGGACTGCCTCCAGTTAATTCTCTCTCTCTCTCTCTCTTGAATTAATGATACCATATGAATGAATATATGAATGGATGAATAAATGAATTAATTAACAAAATGAGTGAACAGATGACCAAATAAGTGAACGAACAAAGAACAGAACGAATAATAAATGAATTGATCCATCCATACATAACTAACCGACAAACCAAGCAAGCAATTGGCCACCTGATGGAAATAAGAATGAACAAGTATATAAATGAATACAAATGATCTATGAAAGAACGCAGGCTGGAACGTGCCACCTGATTGCCTTTCAGAATTATTGTTTTATTCATTTATTCATTTCATTCATCTAGCCCGTCAACAGTCGGGTCCAGCTCATAAGTGCATGTACACTCTCCGC
Source organism: Conus canariensis (assembly GCA_033310375.1). Classification (NCBI taxonomy): domain Eukaryota; kingdom Metazoa; phylum Mollusca; class Gastropoda; order Neogastropoda; family Conidae; genus Conus; species Conus canariensis. The sequence continues at coordinate 13,101 of JAMYXO010006047.1, read as the reverse complement.
ATTTTATGGCGTATTGTTCCCAATTCGACGGGATAGCAGGTTTTGGAGGTGGAGGGGCGGAAGGGGATGAGAGGAGGGGAGGAAGGAGGGGGGGGGGGGCGAGGTGGTCGTGACGTGAGCAGACAGATGGCAGAGCTGAGGGAGAGAAGGGGTGGGGGGGGGGGGGGGGGGAGAAATAGGATAGCAGGAGGATGAGGGGGTGGGGTGGGAAGAAATAGGATAGCAGGAGGATGAGGGGGTGGGGGGGGGGAAGAAATAGGATAGCAGGAGGATGAGGGGGTGGGGGGGGGAAGAAATAGGATAGCAGGAGGATGAGGGGGTGGGGGGGGGAAGAAATAGGATAGCAGGAGGATGAGGGGGTGGGGGGGGGGGAAGAAATAGGATAGCAGGAGGATGAGGGGGTGGGGGGGGGAAGAAATAGGATAGCAGGAGGATGAGGGGGTGGGGGGGAAGAAATAGGATAGCAGGAGGATGAGGGGGTGGGGGGGAAGAAATAGGATAGCAGGAGGATGAGGGGGTGGGGGGGGAAGAAATAGGATAGCAGGAGGATGGGGGTGGGGGGGAAGAAATAGGATAGCAGGAGGATGAGGGGGTGGGGGGG
>JAMYXO010006047.1:2500-7500 GCA_033310375.1 Conus canariensis | reverse complement strand
ACACACACACACACACACACACACACATACACACACACACACATACTTTGAACTAAGTGTTTAGAAATGTTCACTTTATTCCTTTTCACTTGAGTTTAAATCACAGTATGAAATTGTGTTTGGATAATATGATTTTAATAACATTGGTTGTTCAATATTAACACATATGGTACAGAAAAAAGTTAAGATATTTTCGTGGAACATTAAAGGATTTAGGGAGACAATCGATGGTAGTATGATTAACAAATTCTTTGAAGAAGAAATACACAGAATATGTTCTGATTATGACATAGTAATATTACAAGAAACTCATCTTGAACGAGAAGATATTAACGATATCTTTATACCAGGCTTTGCCCCTGGTGTTCATTACTGCAGGAAAAAACGGAACAAGGCTCCCAGTGCATCAGGGGGAATATCAGTTTTTATCAAGAAGGAACTACGAACGCTAATCAAGTTTCACCCAACGAGTAATTCTGACATTGTTTGGTTAATTCTTTCTTCCACAAATGACGAGCTTGATACTTTCATCGGTTGTATATATATACCACCTGAATCGTCGTCTTATGGACGTGATAATACGGTGCGCATTTGGGAAGAGTTGGAAAGACAAACAGAACATTTCTCTACCAAAGGGAATGTTATATTGTGTGGGGATTTTAACGCAAGAACTGGACAATTAATAGATTATACTGACACGGACGGTGAAAACAACTTGTATGCATATCCTAATGACAATCTTTATAACGTTATTCACAAACGATGCTCTCAAGACAACGTTATACAAAAAAATGGAAGAAAATTAGTAGATATTTGTTTGGAAAATAATATGTATATTCTTAATGGTCGCTCACTTGGCGATCTTCAAGGAAATTTTACTTGTTTCAACACAAAAGGAAGTAGCGTTGTAGATTATTTCATTATATCACAAGAGCTAATGAAAGATGTTATTGCATGCAAAGTTCATAAACTCACTGTATATTCTGATCATTGTCCTATTGAACTGTCAATTTTACTTCCTACTGTTAGCAATGATAGACCTAATATGAAAACAAATGCGCATGCTGACAGTGCTCCCTTACGTAATAACACGTCAAACAGAAATGACACAAAAGTTAACACAACCATTACGTCATTTATTTGGGATGACGAATCTGCAGTAAAGCTGAACATTGCTTTAAATAACCCTATCATGAAGAGTCGTATAGAAGAAATAGAAAAACGTATGGAGAAGACACAAGATCATGATACGGAGACCTCGGTCTTCATTAACAACATGATTAATGATCTGACCCAAGCAATAAAAGACGCAGCATCCTTATCACTCAAACAAAGACAAATGCGCAAAAGAAAAAAAATCCGAAACACAAAAAATGGTTTGATGAAAAATGTTTTCTTCTAAGGAAAGAAGTAAGATCACTTTTAAATGCACTGAACAGACACCCTTTCAATCGATACCTACAGGCAAAATACTTTTCAACAGTGAAGGCATACAAAAGTACTTTAAGAAAGACAAAAAATATATACAGAGACAAACTTGTTAGAGAACTAAATGAAGCATTTGAAAAGGATCCAAATCAAGTATGGAGAACACTAAACGAATTAACAAACATGCAAAATACGAATCAAAATAAAAGGAAGGAAATCCATGAAGACAAATGGATATCTCACTTAGAAAAATTAGTTAGCAGGAATATTGAAATAACAGAACAGAGAAAAAAACTGATTGAGCACAAATTGTCTGAAGCAAGAAATGTTATATATAATCCAAACGTTGATGAACCAATTAGTATATCAGAAATCCATAAGTCATTTCGAAATTTAAAAAATAAAAAAGCCACGGGAAAGGACGGAATCTCAAATGAAATAATCAAAGCCAGTTTGCCTAATATAATTATACCTCTTAAGAACATATTTAACTGGGTACTAAGATATGGCCAGTATCCCACTCTGTGGAAACATGGCATTTGTGTGCCCATTTATAAAAGCGGCGATCCTACAAATCCTAACAATTATCGTGGAATTACTTTAAACTGCTGCCTGAGTAATGCTTTCTGTCAAATATTAAACAACAGGATAACAAATTACATAGAAAGCAGAGATTTATTTATAAAAGAACAGGCAGGATTTCGAAAATCCTACAGAACAACAGACCAGATATTCATTTTAAAAAAGATCATTGATAGTGAAATAAGAAAAAAGAATGGCAGACTATACTGTTGTTTTGTAGACTTTAGAAAAGCATTTGACAGCATATGGCATGACGCTTTACTTCTGAAACTATACAATATAGGAATCAATGGCTATTGTTATCGGGTTATAAAAGATATGTACACAAACGCGATGGTTTGTGGAAAATCAAATAATGGATTTACAAGATCAGTCCCGGTCAAACAAGGACTTCTTCAAGGCAGTTCGCTTAGCCCGACGCTGTTTAATATCTTCATAAATGATATCTCAAACTATATTGAAAACAATGATTCTCCTGTTATAAACAAGCTGAAAGAAACACGAATATCGCATTTATTATATGCTGACGACATAGTTATGTTGTCAAACACAAAATCAGGATTACAAACCAAACTTAACCGACTTCATAATTATTGTACAGAATGGGGCATGAAACTAAATAAAGATAAAACAAAAGTTGTCATATTCACTAAAACTGACTCAAAATTTTCAACCGCATTTACATGTGGAAACGATTCTCTTGAGACAGTAAATGAATTCAAATATTTAGGAATAATTCTTCATAAAAGTGGAGAGTTACATAAAGCACAAGATCATCTAGCAAAACAAGGTAACAAAGCTGTACACTCCTTACTACGTAAAGTAAAGGGAGAACATGTCAATGTATCATCAATAGCAAAACTCTTTGATGCTTTGATTTCACCAGTTATGCTTTATGGCGCAGAAGTTTGGTTTCCATTTACAGAAAAGATAGGACATGTTGAAAAGCAGACTACAATGTTCGACATTTATCACAAATACTTATTATCCAATAATCCGATCGAGAACTTACATGTAAAATTTTGCAGACATATATTAGGCGTACACAGAAAAGCAATGAAATTGCCAGTACTAGCTGAACTTGGAAGATTTCCCTTGTGTCAAGAAATAATGAGTCAAGTAGTCATGTTTTGGATCCATATAATGGAATCAAAGGAAGACTCATATCTAAGAGAAGCGTACGAAGATCTTGACCCATCATCTTCATGGAAATCTTCTGTAAAGAAGATCTTAAGTAATATTGGAATGACACATGTATGGAATAACCAAAGTACACTTAACCCTAAAAAATTGCGTTATGCAATAGAGAGAAAGTTACAAAGTGAATATATACACTTTTGGGAAAAAGAAAAGGAAAGAGCACCAAGGTTAAAATTTTATAATGACATCAGTAATAAATATAGGCTTGAACCGTACCTCATCAAATGCACAAATAAACATTACAGGAAAGAACTTTGTAAATTAAGAATTAGCGCACATGACCTCGCAATAGAAAGAGGTAGATATTCCCATATTAAGCGTGAAGACAGGAAATGTACAACTTGCAATATAATAGAAGACGAGGTACATTTTTTAGACTCTTGTAAACGTTACGATAAAATCAGGAATACGTTTAAAAAACGTATCATAAACAAAATGGATATATACGACGCTACCTCATTGAAAATAAGTACTTTGATGTCTAATGATGACCTTCAGGTTGAAATTGCGAAATATGTATATGACTGCTTTACATAATGACTTTTTGTGTAAAATGAACAAATCATTATTTCTTTGGACGATGAGTTGTTTAATCATCGCCATCTTGTGTCCATAAATCCTTTGATGGTGTTTAGTGACAATAAAAAAAAAGTTTCAAGTTTCAAGTTTCATACACACACACACACATACACACACACACACACATACACACACACACACACACACACACCACATACACACACACACACATACACACACACACACACATACACACACACACACACACACACACACACACATACACACACACACACACACACACACACACACACACACACACACACACACACACACACACGCTTATTCACTCAAGACGTGTCTTTTGAGTCTCCAGAACATTAAGCCCGTTGACCATTGACCATTGAGGGTGAGTTTTACGCCCTATCGGCCTGAGGCCCTTAAGGACAAGAATACTGCAGACGTAGGTCTGCATCATTTGTGGCAACTGCTGTCGCCGGCAGTGGTGGGTGAGTTTCATGTGGGGTCGTCGTGTTTCTCTCTCTCCGAGTTCTTGTTCCTCTTGAACGTTGGTTCAATTTTGGTTGTTGGTCGACCGACGATGGGCGTCGGTGTATGTTGCCTCCTTTCCCCAAACATCAGGCTGTCTTCAGTCCACCGGGCGGCCTTCTTCGTGCTCGGGTGGCGATGGTCCTGTGCCGCGTGAGGCCGTCTGAAGGAGGGAGCAGGACGAAAGTCGCTGGAGCGCTGCACGAGTCCCTAATATTCGGCGGGTACTCGCAGACTGCGGCCGAGAAGGCAATTTTTCAGCCCAACCCCACAAGTCCCCATAAGGAGTGCCCCAATGTCTGCCTGACCTCAGAACATGGTTACCCAGGCCACAGTAATCGCAGTCAGGCAGCGCTCCATCGCCGATCGCCCCACATCTCCAATAGCCGTCCCCCGGTGACACAGGCTAGACCCATCGTCACCCATATGGCTGGAAGGTTGATTGCGCTGCCCGACACTGATCTCTCACATCAGTGTCCCTCAAAGGAGAGCTGCCATCTCTCCCCTGGCGTCCACTGCTATACCACACTCGCAGCGAACTGACATTAAGCCCTTAGGCCTTCAGCATATGTACTACCCCTCCCCCACCCCCATCCCCACCTCCAACATCATCTTCAGGCCTTTGGGACATGTGGCCTTTACGTCTTCAGGATACGTAAAAAGGCGCAAGGGGTCATGTCGATTTGACCAAGTGTCGTTGTGACCAAGTGTCGTTGTGACCA
>JAMYXO010006046.1:0-14341 GCA_033310375.1 Conus canariensis | reverse complement strand
CGTGTATAAGTTTGTCTTTAAATCAGGAACTTTGTGACCTTGAAAAAAGGGAATATCCCCGTAAGTGTTTCTTGAAAGGGCCCAAAAAAAACTGATGGATGTATTCCGCGCTGGGTATAAGAATTTGGCGTTCTGAAATGCCGGTGTTGGGTGAATGATGGAATCGGGAATTTCTACATTTCTAGGTCAAGTCTCACAAAAGACCGTCCAGCCCCGTGAGTGCCCAAACCGCCGTGTGAATACACACGTAGAACACCCAAATACCTTGCACGAAACAGTTTGGGTCGTTCGTTCGATGGGGGGAAGGAAAATAAAAACACTAAAATACAGAAGAGGGATGGGGGAACAACAGTCACTCTGTTAGCACCCACTGAAATGCCAACATAAAACCTGGGTGGTAACAACTTGATGCACTTGTTTTTCCTTAGGATCAGTGATCAACGGGGGATATAGCGTGACAATGGCACTGGTAACTGAATAACGATGCATGTGATGTTGGAAGGTTCAGTACCCCACTGCTAAAAAAGGGGCCCCAGCAGTGATTTTCCCCTACGTCAGGATCAAGGGATATAGCTGGCCCAATGGCACTGGTAACTGAATGAACTGATGCACTGTGATGTTGGAGGTCAATAACGCTACTGTAAAAGTGGCCCAGCAGTAAAGAGAGCCTGACGGTGTAGGGAAAACGTTTGCACCGTCGCCTGACCCGATTCCAGAGCGGATACCGTCGACAGAGAACCCACGTCGGAATGTTCACATTGAAGGCAGTGGAAAAAATCAAAGAAGACTTGGACCCATATATTTTCTGCACTTTTTAGCTATGATTTTTTTTCATTTTTGGTACTTGATTATTCGCACTTGTTAGCTAATTTTTTGCGTTTTTTACCCTTTTTATTTTCTGCATTTTTAGCTTTTGACTTTTCTGAATTTTTTGTTGATTTTTTTTCATTTGGTAGCTATGATTTTCTACTTTTGGTAGCTTGATTTTCTGCATTTGTTGCTATGTTTTTTTTTACACTTGTTAGATATGATTTTTGCTTTGTTAGCAATGATTTTTAAAATTTGGTAGCTGTGATTTTTGTTTTGTTAGCTATGATTTTTCTACACTTGTTATCATGATTTTCTACTTTTGCTAGCTAGATTTTTCTACACTTGTTAGCTATGTTTTTGGATTTTTTGGCAATGATTTTCTACATTTGTAGCTATGATTTTCTGCTTTTTGTTAGCTATTTTTTTCATGTTGTTGGCATGATTTTCTACATTTGTTAGCTATTATTTTTGCATTTGTCAGCTAGCTTTTCTGCCCTTGTTAGCTATGATTTTCTGCATTTGTTAGCTATGATTTCCTGCGCTTTTTCCCAAATTTGATTTTTCTGCTTTGTGAGTATGATTTTCGGGCAGTTGTTACAATGTTTTCTACACTTGTTAGCTCGGTTTTTTTTTTTTTTTTTTTTTTTTGCATTTTTAGCTATGATCTTTTTTTTTTTTTGCATTTGCCCTATGATTTTCTGCATTTGTTTCGTACTTTTGTGTGGTGTGGGTGTTGTGTGTGTGTGTGTGTGTGTGTGGTGTGTGTGTGGTTGTGTGTGTGCATTTCTTAGTATGATTTTCTGTTTTTTAGTTAGCTTGTTTTCTTTTTTTTTTCCCTTTTAGCATGATTTTTTTTTTGCACTTTTTAGCTATGAATTTCTGTTTTGTTGCTAGATTTTCTGCAGTAGAAAGAAATCGTGGAGAGCGTGGCAGCAGAGATTTCCTCAGAAGAGAAGCCCCCTTCAAGCAAGTGTTTCGGCCCTTATTCCGACATCTAGGGGGTTGGGCCACACCCGGTTCATGATCCGGAAAGCCCCTCTGCCCCCCCTTTTTTTCCCTCTTGGGACGAGCCATGGTGGGATTCGAACCCATGACCCTTGGGACATGCTCATTTTCCACTTAATATCGCGCTTTAACCACTGACCCAAGGGACACCTGATATTTGTAGGGGAAAAATTAAGCCTATGAAGTTCACTTTTGTTCCTCCTGACCAGATTCCAGCTTAAATACCTCTCTGCCGCTTTCCCATTGCTTTAGGGTTTGGGTTTTTTCCTTTCCTGAAAAGGAGCTGTTTCAGAGGCTGTATGCAAAACGTTCCCTAAAAACCCCTAGCCCCTTTTTCTGCAGTGAGGACTTTGCCCTGATAGCCTTCTCTCCTCAGGTGTTTCCCAGATCAGCTACTTTTAGTCTTTTTGTTTGAGCTGCCTCCTTCTGTTCTCATATGGCACCGTGACTCGATCATGATCAGCTGTTTGGGTTTACTTGAGTTTGGATACATGTCTGGTTCCCGCCACTTTGTGAAAAATTCTGGGTGATCTTCATTCTGGGAGGTCTGCAGTGCACTCCCAGTCATCTGCCCTTTCCCGCGACTCTGCCGCATGTTTCGAGTGGCATGTTTGGGTTTTTGGCCATGATTTGTGCCTCCTCCGTGAAGAAAGTTGGGGTGCTTTTGGGGTCCTGATTTTCCCTTTTTGTGGTGTTGGTACTAGCCCAGACTATTGTAAATTTCTTTTGAGCACTTGGTTGTGCCCCCATGTGTACCTTTCCTTTAGCCAGGGCTACTTTACAGGTTAGGACATGCCCCCCATGTTTGTTTTTCATGGCAGGGGGGCATGCAGGATCGTCTGTTTTCCCCCCCCTTCACCAGGGTTTGCATTTTTAGGGGCAGAAGGTCATAGCAGATCTGAGAATGAGTGATCCCGAGGGGGCCCTGTGCCAAATGTCATTCCAAAGTGAGACTTCTTTGGAGTGCATTCTCCCACGTTGTCCATTGCCTTGTGGTCTGCTGGACTGCTTTTTTTGGGTCTTTTTGGTCTTTTCTTTTCTCATCCCCTGAACTTATGTCTTTTTGGCTTTTCCTTTGGCCTTTGACACTTCGTTTTGGCACCCCCAGCCCCTGTTGTTGGTCTGGTGTGTCCTGTTATTTCTTGATTTGAGACTTTCTTTTGCAAAATCCATCGCCTCTTGAACTTTCCCATTTTCTCCCTGCTTCAGTGGGGCTTAAATTGCTTCTCCCACCTTGTTCCCCTGAGTCCTCCACATGCTTGAAGTTGATCTTCCCTGCTTTGTATTCCTCCGGTGGATTTCAGGGGTGTTTCACCCCTTTGCTTGGCGACAGTACAGCGCTTGTCAGTCAGACGGGTGGGACACAAGCCATTTCCCTTGTGAAATTGTTGATTTTGGCTTCCCATTGCCCCACTAGCCTGGTGCAGATGTTTATTCATCAGAGGTAGGACCCTTTGGTATCGCATGAACTGAGCACCAGACCTTGTATTTGCCAGGGGGCCCCCCAGGGCAATGGTCTCCCGCCTTCCTCCCCCATCTGCTTGGTTTCTTTTGTTTTGTGTGTCTTTCGCGTTCTCAACCACTTCCAAGGCTCTTTTTCTGGTTCTTTTGGATGTTGGAATGGCTGGTTGGCAACATGAAGACCACAGATCCGGCCACTTTTCCTTCCCCAGTGGAGACTCCGTGATTTTTTGGCTTGAACTTTATTTGGATGGGCAACTATGTCGTCCAGCTCTCCGCCCATGACGTGTCTCTCTTCTCTGGATGAAAAACACTGTAGTGTATCCTGAAAAGGCCTTGAGAGGAGGGATTTGTATCCCTCGCCAGGTCTGTTTGTTCGCGTTGTTTGTTCTGCTTTCAAGATGGTTCCATTGCCCCGCAGAACAGTATTGGGGAAATTGCACAGCCCATTGCAATACTCACTTCCAAGTTGACCCAGCTTTGTGTACCCTTGGGTAGAGAACCGCATTGAAAAGCCATTGAAGTACTTCTTGGCATGTCGCGGATGTTCTTTGGCACATGGTACATCTCAAGAGCCAACGTATCATCTCATGGGGCACAGACCCATATGCGTTTGCAGATCAAGCCACACTACGCCCAGGTCTCTTTTTCTGTTTTTGCTTTTTGGATTGCGCCCCAGATCATTGTGGCGTGTTCTACAAAACCCGCCACGCTGGGTCCCACCTTTCTGGACTGCCACCCCAAGTACTTGTTTTCCATCAGGTACTTGGTCACCCTTTGTGCCATGACAGAGAAGAAAGTTTTTTCCCTTCGACGTTCAGTAGTGATATTGGCCTAAACTGGCTAAGTCACTTGAGTTTTGCTCTTTGGGGAGTAACCCCATCTGCCGCATCCATGGCCCCTGATCTTCTGGTTTTCCAAACCGATCGCCCGCAGGGCCCGTGGACATCCAGCACCCGGGACATTTCTTGTAAAGCTGGTAAGGTATTCCGTTTGGGGCCCCGGTGATGATTTGGCTTGGGTTTGTCGACCACCTTCTTGATTCCCCAACGTTGGAGGCTTGCCATTGAACTGTTCCCCAGGGTTGGTTGGCCACACCAGACCTTGAAAGTCGATGGTGCTTTGCTCTGTGGGTCAGAGTTGTTTTTTCCCCGATGCTGCTAAGAACTCCTTTGTCCACACTTAGGGTCCCCGTTTTGGCTGCTCAAACAGTGTTTGGCAAAATGGAAGTGGTTCTGAAGAAGCGCTCTTGTGTTTCTTCTTTTTGCTCTTTTTTCCTCGCAGAGAGGTGGGAGCCCGAGTCCCCGAAGAAAGCCCCTTCAAGCAAGTGTTCGGCCCCTTATCTCCTGACACTTAGGGGGGTTGGGCCACACCCGGTTCATGACTCGGATGCCTCGCTGCCCCCCTTTTTTCCCATCTTGGGACGAGCCATGGCTGGGATTTGAACCCATGACCCCTTTGGGCATGCTCATTTTCCCCCTTAAAGCTCGCGCGCAAATTTTTTAGCCTTTATTTTCTGCATTTGTTAGCAGGGGTTTTTCATTTGATAGTTGTGATTTTTTTTTTTTTTTTTGCAGGTTAGCTATGATTTTTACATTATTAGCTTTTGTTGCTTTTGTTAGCTAAAATTTTTTCTTCTTTTTGTATCGATGATTTTCTGCTTTTGTTGCAAGAGGTTTTTGCTTTTGTTACCTATGATTTTCTGCATTTGTTAGAAAAGATTTTCTGCATTTGTTAGCAATGGGGTTTTTTTTTTGCATTTGTAGCTATGATTTTTTTTTTTTTTTTTTTTTTTTTTTTTTTTTTTTTTTTGCAGTATTACTTTGATTTCTGATTTATTAGTTTTTTTTGTTGTTCTTGCTACAAATTTCTTGTTTGCTATCGATGTTTCTGCATTTGTTAGAAATGAGGTTTTTGATTTGTTAGCTATGATTTTCGCATTTTTTAGTAGGGTTTTTTTTGCATTTTGTTAGCTTGTTTTTCTGCATTGTTGCTAGTTTTTTTTGCATTTTTTGCTTTTTTTTGCCTTTCGTGATTTTCTTTGCTTCTTAGGTGGCCCTTTGGTTGGTTTTTTAAAAACTCAACAAACATACTACGGTATTGCACACCAGAGTTTTCTAGGTAGTTTCTTGTTTTAAACCAAAAAAGGCAGAGGAGTCAAATTACCATTTTCCCGCGGTCACTGAGGAGAAAACAATCAGGTTTGAATATCAGTATCTGCCAGGAGTTATATGCTAGTGATTTTCCCTCTCTATTGCCCCAAAGTCTCCCCCTTGGGGGACTATAAGCTTGTAAAGGCTCATTTTGAGAAGCATTTATTTCATTTTCCCCTTTTCCCCCACTTAAGCCATATGTTAGTTAGGCGAATTATCTCCCATGCAGTATGAATCTTATTCCCCCTATTTTTTTCAATTAAGCATAAGAGCAAGCTTGTTTATAATTGAATTTTCTTGAGTCATTGCAACACAAGCTGTTGAAATTTGCTGGAATGGTGCTCGGTATTTATCCTTGGAATTTTTTAGTTTATTTATTACAAAAAAAATGTGCCTTTGAAGGGGATTACGATGGTTCCCTCAGGCAGCTAGCGAAGGGTTTCCAATTTTTTAAAAATTATTCCCCCGTTTTCTTATTTCAAATTTTATTTTAATTTTTTTTTTTTTTTTTTTTTTTTTTTATAAAGCTCAAATCTTTCCCAAGTCATTACTATAAGACTGAAGAATTGTTACCCTGCCTTTTTTTCCCCCCACTTAATTGTTCAGCTTCATATATATTATATATAATATATATAAAGGGAGAGAAAAGAAGAGGAGAGAGAAGAGAGAGAGAGAGGGGGTTTTTTTTTTTTTTTTTTTTTTTTGCATTTGTTGCTAGGGAAAACAAATCTTTTTTTGGTACGCTTTGTTTTGAATCAAATTTTCCCAATTTTGGTATCTTTTAACCTCCCCTCAATTACGAGTTAAAGGGCCCCTTTTTTAATTGTGTGTAAAAGGGGTATTCGATAATTTTTTTTTGTTTTAAAATGTGCGTATCCGTCGGTTTTTTTTGGTTTGGATTGGTTTGGTTCGGTTGTTTTTTTGTATCGGTTTTTTTTTTTTTTTTTTTTTTTTTTTTTTTTTTTTTTTTTTTTTTTTTTTTTTTTTTTTTGGGGGGGGGGGGGGGTTTTTTTCATTTTTAAATCCCCCTGCGGTTTTTGTTGCTTGTACTACACACGTTTATTTCATAATGTATCAGAAGTACCTTTTTTATTGTCGTAGAATCAGACCTGAATAAAAACATGTATGTTTGGCGTAGTATCTGCAAAATCCCTTTTTTTAATGAATACGCCAAAATCCCACCCCCATGAAGGCTGGACGATGAACAATGTCACTTCACATGTAAAAGAAAGGGTGGTCAGAAATTCTGTCCTACTGGTTCCTTCAATGAAAATTAAATCAAACCTGTTAAGCACAAATGTTTTGTGTTTTGCCAGCGTTTCTTAGCGACAGAGTGAATTGCAAAATTTTGTGTCGTTAGAAAAATATTGAGTCAGCTTTCGTTTGTAAAAAAGAAATGGATGGGTTGTATCTTGCAAAGAAGTTTCGTGCAATATTGTGTTCCCTCAGTTACACAGAACCATGTGCAGCCCGTTTTTGGGCTACTAAATTGGACTGGAGTTAAAAGAAATATTGGAAGATACTCCCCTGGTGCGCAAAGGAAAACCGATGAGTTTTACCCTGGAAAATCTTACAAATATTTATCCGCAAATATGATGCTATGCAAAATAAAAATCCGGGATAACGAAATTGTTCATATTCCACTGATAAAAATGATTACATTGAACATTTCGTTTTTCATGTCCTGGGTTGTTCTTTTGGGAATTTGTTAATAAACCTATATCAGCTGTATAAACACAAAAATCGTGTTTTTAAGAAAAAGGGTTCTTTGGAATTCTTAGACAAGAAAAGATTACAAATAAATATACTGAAAAAAAACCTATTGTGATTACTGCAAAGATAGTATAAACATATTAAAAAAAAAAAAAAAAAAAAACGGAATCTAAGTTGCCATTTCAGTAATTTTGAAAACAAAGAAATTGAGGAAAAAAAAAATTAAAAACCTCTCACACTTGCTCTCACACAATAGGCTTTGCAATTTTACCACAAAAGGAGTAAAAATCATGTGTGTTTGCGCATATTTGGGGTGCGCGCACATACACACAACACTCACAGGTAACATACACATACATGCACACCTATAACAGGTTTGGTGACCTTCCCTTTACAAAGAAAGTGCCCAAAAACTTAAAACGCCCCTTTTCGTTGTCCACTCCTCTGTGCTTTTTGCACTCTTTCTTTTTGTATGTGTAAGACGTACACATGGGGAATGTGGAAAATGAGGAAAAGGTCATGCATAAAAATTTTACTCTCTAAAAGTCATGACACGCACATCCGCATACATATCAAAATAGATTTTTTTCTGGATATGTTTGCAGAGCTTTTTATCACAAACAAAATGTTAATTTATACATTATATAGCATGTAAAATGTACTTTTTCATGGTTATTTTACTGTTTGTTGAAAATGTTACAAAATTTGTTCATTGATAGATATAGTTACACAAAATATTTGTGAAAATCGTCAGTTGATAATTTCCCAAACTTGAATTGTATGATTTCAGATTTGTCGAAAATTTTTTGTGCGAGCTGTGCTGGAGTGTCACCAATTTAGAGAAGAATTGCTAGTTTTTTCTGGACGGATGGAACCATTTAGAGAGAAATTCCCCGAGTTGTTTTGGAGTGCTGACCCCAAATTTAGAGAAAAATTGCTCAGTTGTTTTGGAGTGCTGGCACCAATTTAGAGAAGAATTGATGAGTTTTTTCCCTGGAGTGTGGCCCCAATTTTAGAAAAGAATTGCCAGTTGTTTCTGGACGGATGGCACCGATTTGGGAGAGGGAAAATTTTGGTCGTTTCTGGAGTCTGGGCACCAATTTGGGGAAGAATTGCTGAGTTTGTTTTGAGTGATGGCACAATTTAGAGAAGAATTGGAATTGTTTTGGGTGTGTGGCACCAATTTTAGAGAAGAATTGCTGAGTTTTTTTGAGTGCTGGCCCCCAAATTTTTAGAGAAGAATTGCTGAGTTGTTTCTGAGCTGTGGCCCCAAATTTAGAGAAGAATTGCTGGTTGTTTAGACGGAGGGCACCAAAATTACAGAAGAATTTGCTAGTTGTTTCTGGGTACGGGCACCAGTTTTTAGAGCAGAATTGTGAGTTTTTTCTGGACTGATGGCACCTTTAGAGAGAATTGTGATTTGTTTCTGAGCTATAAAAATTTAACTTCCCAGTTATTATCAATTCATTAATTGGGGCAAAATGAAAGTTTCGGAAATTGAAAAACTATCTTTTATTTAGTATTTAGTTAGTTAGTTTTTGTTAGTTTTAATGATTTTGTTGTTAAAAAGGTTTAGCATTTCTTGTGTTTTCATGATTGTCGATCCACACTCTACTTTGGTACACGATATGATGCAATCAATACCTACACCTTTCTGGTTGGTGAATAGTGCCCCTACACGGGTCACATAGAAACCTGACTTGTTTGTATAAAACTCAAAAATGAAAGTATGTTTCTTTTTTGTATTGTCTATAGAGAACCTAATCTCTACGAGAGGCGACGAACAGGTGCAGAGACAGGAGAATAAAAAGTCAAAATGGAAAAAAATGAGTCAGAAAATAAAAACACTAGTCAAACAGTAGCCCCGGGCTCTTTTATACCCTAAATAACACTAAACGTTGCCACAAATGTCCACTGTAGAAATTAAAAAAAAAATGAGAGGAGAGAGGGAAAAAGAGAGAGAGAGGGGGGGGGGATAAAAAAAAAATGAAAACCCCCTTAATAATAATAAAGCTTTTGAAGGCTCAATTGGAAGCATTTTTATTCCCCATTCACCCCCTCAAGCAATGCTGTTAGTTTGGCAGAATTATTCCCACTGCAGATATGAATGCTTATCTCCTCCTATTTTTTCAATCTAAGACATGAAAGCAAGCTTTGTTTTAAACTGAATATTTCTTGCAGTCATTGCAACACAAAGTGCATGTAAGTTGGGGAATGGTGCTCGGTTATTTATCATGGAATGTATTAGTTTTTATATATTTAAATTTTTTAAATTATTTTTTATAATGCAACCTTAATGGAAAAAAAGGGTGTGTTTTTTTAATAGAAAAAACAGATGTTCATTAATTGACCAAAAACGTTAATTGCTGTTTGTTTTTGCTTGTTATATTTTTTTTTTTGTCCACAAAAAAAAAAAAAAAAAAGAAAACGTGATGGATGTAGAGATTAGGAGGGGAGCCGAACACATATGGTAATCACCGCTCCCCCCCCTCCTTAAAAAAAAGGGGGGGGGGGGGGGGGCGGGGAAAGAGAGGAGGAAAAAGAGAGGCTAGCAACCTCACGAAAACAGGAACGAATTTGAGGGGAAATTTTATAATGACAAGAAATCCCAACATATTTCATGATAAATGATATATGTCTTTTGGGCGCTCTGCGGTCATTGAAAAATGGAGGACGATTCAATTCATTTTTCCTTTTTTTCCGCTTTTTTAATATTTGACTTAATCTGCATGTTTCGCGCCTTTATTTTTTTTAAAATGTTAACTGCTTGTTGTTTAATGAAAATGTTACCTCTTTTCTTTTTTACCCTCGCAGAAATGGGGATTGTTGTTTAATGAAAATGGTACTGGTTCTTTTTTACCCTAAAGGAATTGGGGATGTAAAGGGGAGAAATATTTAAAAGGGGAAAAGAGAAGGAGAAAAGGGGGAGGGAAGAGAAACAGATGTATTTTTAAAACAGCGCCCAAACCCACGGTTCGGGTAAATTCAGTCTCGTTGGTTGGTATGTTGTAGAGTTTTGCATACCCACAAAGCCCCTTGGAAATGGCTCAGTAGGGTTGATTTGCTGCCCCCGAATCCCCCGGTTTTGGGCTTTTGAATGGACGAGCCTGGATGCAGCTGTGTTTTGGTGACAGAAGGAGCGGCATGGGGAAAATGCCACAGTGACACATGGGAATGAGAAAAGGAAAAAAAAAAAAAAAAAACAAAAAAAAATGTGTACATATCATAAAATTGTTAAACCGTTTGTTTCGTTTTCGTATTTGACTTTCAATGTATTTTTAGTTTTTTTTTAAACACATTTGACTTTAATGTATCATGTTTTTACTATTTAAACTTTCAGTGTATTTTACCTTTTTTAAAAGCAGTGGGGCCCCCTTAAATCTTTTCCCTTTCGTAAAAAAACTTTTCTTCTTCTTTTTCTACTTTTTTTTCAATTGTTTATAAACTTTGTAAAAATGGTCTTCGTGCCAATATGCTTGTGTGTTAAAAAATTTAGACAAAAAAAAATAAAATTTTAAACAAAAATATTGATTTGAAATTTTATCATGCCCCTCTTGCAAGAATCCGGGTTTCAAATGTTTTTTAAGCCTAAAATTTCGGCAGCAGTTGAGAAAAAACCATATAAATAAATCTGATCAAAAGTAGGAAAAAATAAAATTATCAACATGATCATTATAAAAAAGAAGTACCTTTTCACTCCTCAATCGTTGTATAAAATTTGTAAGTTGCGCTGTTTTCAAAGTCAGCATTTAAATGTTTGGTTTTCTAAGATTCGTGAGCCCTAAAATACGTCAACTACTTTCAGCTGTAGGAAGGCGAAGAAAAAAAGAAAAAAAACAGGAGTGCTTTTATTGTGTGTGAAAAAAATGCGTCAATGACCTCTCAATCTGCACTGGTGGAAACGGGTTTGAAAAAATCGCCCCTGTTGTCCCTTGATTCAAAAGGGGAGTAATCAAACAGTAGGGGAAAATTCGATGTGACAGTCAATTTTTCTATTAGAATCGACGTGTCCTGAAAAAAAATCTTATCGTGCTTTTGGTTGAGTTCAGTCTTAAAGGGTTTTAAAATACTTTGAAAGCTCGTTTGTGTTTTTTGTTCCTGTACATAATCTATTTCCTGTTTTTCATTTTTATTGTTTTGGATTTTTGTTTTTTGAGGAAAAAAAAGTCATAATTCTTAGCTACAATTTGTTTTACCGTATTTATATGAAACGTTTTTGACATTTTTTGCTCTGTTTTTTTGATCATGTGAAAAATGGTATATGATCTCAAATTTATTTTTTTATTTTTGCGATCTTTAATATTTTAATTAATCTGAATGTGCCCCTGCCTTTATTCTTTTTTAGAATGTTAATTGTCTGTTGTTTAATGAAAATGTTACGGGTTCTTTTTCACCCACGCAGAAAAAAAAGGAAGTAAAGGAAAAAAAACTTTTCTTCCTAAAAAAAAAAGAAAAAGAGAGGGGGAGAGAGGTGGGGGGGAAAAGGGAGAAACAGAGGTATTTTGAACAGCGACCCAACCCCGGGTTCTGGGTGAATTTCCCAGTTTTTTGGTTTTTTTGTTGTGGCTGTTTGTGCATAGCCAAAAGACCTTGGAAATGGTCAGTGGGGTTGATTTGCTCCACACGAATGCCGGTGTGGAACTGTGAATGGACGAACATGGATGCAGCTGGTGTGGATGACCGGAAGGAGCGGCATGGGGAAATGCCACAGATGGCACACGGAGGATGAGAAAAACAAAAAAAAAAAATGGATTTTTAAAAAAAAAAAAAAAAAAAAAAAAAAGAAAAAAAAAAAACCCAAAAAAAAAAAAACAAACAAAAAACCCTTTGTACATATAAATTTGTTCAACCCTTTGTTTTTTGTTTCGATTTCATTTTCCAATGTATTATTTCCTTTTTCCCGTATTTGACCCTTCAATGTATTATTATGTTTTTTAACGTATTTGACTTTCAAAGTATTATTGTTTTTTTTCAAAAGTATTTGACTTTCAATGTATTATACCTTTTTTTTAATAACATATTTGACTTTCAATGTATTATTACCTTTTTTTTAACGCAGTGAAAGGGCCCCTTAATATAATTCCTTTCATAATTAATTTTTTCTTTTCTGATTTATACATTTCTTTCAATTGTTTGCAAACTTTAAATATAATGGTCTTCGTGCCAATTGCTTGTGTGCTGCAAAATTTGGCCCCAAAAAAAATTAAAAAAATGATTGATTTGAAGTTTATCTGACCTCTTGCAAAAACCCAGGTCAAATGTTTTTCCCTAAAATTTCAGCAGCAGTAGAGAAAAACCATTCTGAATGAAATATGTTCACAAGTAGGAAAAATCACTATTTAATAACATGATCATGTCCAAAAAAGTACCTTTTCACTCACTCAATCGTCGTATGAATTTGTAAGTACCCACTTTTTTTTTTAAAGTTAGCAGTTAAATCCATGGTCCTAAAATACGTCAGTACTTTCAGCTTCAGAAAGGTGAAGAAAAAAAAGGAAAAAAAACAGCAGTGCTTTTTTATTGTGTGTGGAAAATCAGTGTGTCAATGATCTGCAATCTACACTGTGTGGGAAAAAAAGTTTGAAATAAAACGCCCCCGTTGTCTCTATAGATTCAAGGTGAATGATCAAAAAGATACGGAAAAAAATTCGATGTGCAGTCAATTTTTTATTAGAATAATTTGTCCTTTTAAAAAAAAAAAAAAATTTCTCATGCTTTCGGTTGATTTTTAGTCTTAGGGGGTTAGAGTACTTTGGAAAACTCGTTTGTTTTTTGTTTTGTACATAATCCATATCCTGTTTTTCGATTTTTATGTCTTTATTTCCGTTTTTAGAGAGAAAAAAATTTTATAATTCTTAGCTACATTTTGATTTACACGCGTTGATTCAAAAACTTTTTTTTTTACGTTTTTTTGTTTTTGTTTTTTATTGTTCACCCAATAAATTTTGCGTATTATGAAGAAAGGTCCTGGACGTTTAGAATTTTTTTTTTTTTTTAGAGAAGGGGGTTTGGGAAATTTCGGTGTTTATAATTTTTTTGCCAAATATCGTGGCCAAGTTTGGGCAGACATTTGCAATGTTCTAAATAGATTCTAATCTTTTTTTACTAAAAAAATTTTTTTTGTATGCAATGCCTATGAATGTAATCACAAAGAAGACCTTTTCATTGACGTAAAGGTCAATTTTCAGCTATGTTTTAAAAAGATGTCAATTCCCGATGGGGATTCACAGGCTTTAGATGGTTGGTAAAGGGGGCAAAAAACAGAAAAATTTATTTGTTTTTAAGTCATAACGATGGCAAATTTAACTGGTCAAATTTTACGGTTTTTTAATGACCAGGTATTTCATGTTCGTTCAAAACTGACGTGGGGAGAGGTAACATCAATCTTTTGTTGAAAACAAATCTTACCACAGTTTTGGTAAATTTCAATTTCTAATTTCATACTGTGCATGTATGTTTATACCATAACGTTCTTGTTTTCTATATTCCCCATTTCAATTTTTATTATTTTTTTTTTTTTCCCTGTGTATGTAGAACAGGCTGGTTTTTTTTCCCATTGTAATGCAGTTTTTTCTTTTTCGATTTGCGTATTATCAATTGTTCTATGAATTTTCCTAGCTTTTGAAGGTCTTTGAACCCAACAACAATTGTTTTTATCTGAATTAATATCATATTTTTTTACTGTGACTTGCCGCAAATGTGTTTTTTTTAAAATCAAAAACTGGGGGTTTGCATCTTTACATTTTTCGGGCTTATATTTTCCTTATTTAAAAAGGGAAATTTTTCCCTTTTAAATTGTTCAAACCCAATACTTTTTGTATTTGAGTTGCCATACAGTTTCGATTAATCAAATCTTAGCCTTTTTTATTCCATCTTGGAACTAAAAATATGAATCATCACACAGTCTTATAGTTTAAATTTTCAAATTTCTACAACAAACGCATAAGGGTATTAAAAAAAACGTGAAACACCAAATTTCACAACAGAAATTGTTTGGCCCCCACTGGTTGGTCCAGGTCGGTTTTCTGGAAATGGGGGAGATTCTTCGCCTTGGACTGTGTCGTTTTAAAAGGGGCCAGAAATTTCGGCAAAAAACACCGAAAAACGGATAGTAGTAAACATTTTTGTGTCGACCGAGCGTTTTGATGTACCGTCATACAACGGATGCGTTTGGTATTATTAGACACTATTTAAATAAT
>JAMYXO010006045.1:0-14341 GCA_033310375.1 Conus canariensis | reverse complement strand
AAACTTTGAAATAGAAAGTTTTGCAATTAATAGAACTATGTTCACTTGTTTTCTTGATTTATCTGTGAATACATCTGTTTTGGTAACGCCAAACAGAGCTGTTGTTACATTCATAGGGATCTGTATGTTGTAGCGTGTGAGAATATACTGTTTTACTTGGTTCCAGAATGTGGATAACTTAGGGCAGGAATAGAAGGCATGCTCAATGTAATCTATTTCTTTGCACCAGTGGCATTTATTTGTTTCCACTACACCCATTTTTTGTAACAATATGTTGGTGGGGTAAATGTTGTGAAGGAATTTAAAATGAAGGAGTCTCAGTCTAGATTCCTTTGTACATTCATAGGCTACGTTAAAGTAGTCTTCAATGTTGATGTTTAATTTACGCTTCCAAAAGTGTGTCGCGCATATTTCATGGTTTTGCTTTAGGGCAAAAACCTTTCTGATTTGTTTATTTGATAGAGCTGTGAGGTTTCCTTCGTCTGTTGCAACATCAGTAGGGGGTTCGTCTTTGTGATCAATGTTAGCAAGTTGTTGCTTCCATGTGGATGGGATTGCGTTTGCCAGCGCATTGTATTCGAATGGAAGGTTTGGGGAAGTGCCTAGTTTTTCTTCTATTTCTCTAAAGGTCATTATACGTCCATTTCGCCAAAGATCTTGAACGAGAAGGATACCTGCTTTATACCATTTTGTAAACTGCAATGTATTTCCTTTGTATTTTATATTTCGGTTGTTCCACAGAGGTTCTGTTTTAACATTCTCTATTGGTCGGTCTTTGTTAAAGGTGGTGACTGCAATTATTACGTCTTTCCAAAAGACTGAGGTAACTTTTTCTAATCCTTGAATTTCTTTAGGATCAACATTACAGTTAAAAACGCAGTAGCTGTTCTGGAAAGGTGACATATTATTTCGCGCGAGGATGCTCCAGTGAGCTTTGGTTTGTTTGAGGAGTCTTGCTGCCCATTTGACTAGGAGCATTTGTTGGTGATGTTCGATGTTAATCATACTTAGGCCGCCTTTTTCCTTTTCTAGGCTAAGGACACCTCTTTTTATCTTTTCAAATGCTTTTTTATTGTTGAACTTTTTTTTCCATAGGAACCTATAAATCAGTGAATTAATAGTGTGGAGGGTTTGTTTTGGTATGGATGCTGCTTGCAATACGTGTGAGAATTGTGACAGCAGAAATGTTTTAGTAAGAATAACTTTACCATAGAGGGATGGGTTTCTGTTTTCCCATTGCTTGATGATTTTGGTAATCTTATCTACTCTGGCTTTCCAGTTTTCTTCGATCTCAGAGATTTCTTTGTCTGCCGAGAAGTAAATGCCTAAAACTTTGAGTTTACCAGATTTCATAGGAATATTATTAACAGTGCCCGTTTCACACTTACGTGATCCTAACCATATACCTTCTGACTTACTTTTATTTAGCTTTAGGCCGGAGAAATCCTCGAATTTTACAACTATGTTTGTGGCTTCCTGAATATCTTGTTCATCTTTAAGGGTCAGTGTTGTATCATCCGCAAATTGTTTTATTTTAGTACAGCTGGACGCGTTTCTTTCGTCAGGGTTTTGTGTTAACTTAATTCCTTGGATATCTTTACTGTTCCTTATTCGGATAGCTAGTGTTTCAACAGTTATCACAAAGAGGAGAGGACTGAGTGGGCAACCTTGCCTAATGCCTCTTTCTGTTGGGAACCAGTCAGATAACCAGCCACCATTGTGAATACAGCTTTGTGTGTTTTCCATAACGGTTAAAACAGATTTTTTAAATCGTGGGCCGAAATTGAACAAATCAAGCGTTTCTAGGATACAGTCTTTAGACAGGGTGTCGAACGCTTTAGAGAAGTCTAGTGCAAGTAGGGCCCCTGGTTGGTTCGTTCTGTTGAGGTATGTAGTGAGATCATCAAAGAATCTCAAATGGAAGGCTATGTTTCTGCCTTTTATAAATCCTACTTGGTCTTCGCTAACGATTGATGTTATTATGTTCTGCAGTCTCAAGGCTAGTGCCTTTGTGAATATTTTGTAGTCTGTATTTGTGAGTGTAATTGGCCTGTAATTAGCGAGGTTATGTTTGTCTAGATCGTTGCCTTTGTGTATTAATGTTATGATTCCTTTTTTCATAGAAAAGGATAGTTCACCTTGCTCAAGTGAAGCGGTAATATTATTAATATTGCTATCATAATTGTTGTTGTCGTTGTCGTTGTCATTTTAGCTCTTTTTGTTGTTCTTGTTGTTGCTGTTATTGTTCTTGTTATTGTCATGATCATCATTATCATCGTCAGAATCATTACTATCAGTATCATTGATATAAGTATTCTTGTAACTATTTTCCCCGGTTTTCTCGTCCTCTTCTTCTTCATTCATCATCATCATCATCATCATCATCATCATCATCATCATCATCAAAATTACCATCATCATCATTATCATTATTATTACTATTATAATCATGACCATTATTATCATCATTATTTGTATCTTCCCCCCTTCAACCTCTTCCCTGTTCCCTTTCATTTCATTCTGTAGATTCAGTATTTCACCTAAGACCACATTTTGCACTGGGATCGAAGAAATGAGTGACGTTTTGCTCGTCCTTTGTTTTCAATGTTTTGAATGTATTTGTCCTGGCCGAAGAAGATCAACCAGATCAAAATGCTTGCTTAGACTTAGATGCTCCCGCGCCTTGCGACGCATGAGGCAGTCAAGGCGCTCCACTGTGCACGGTCCTCATCCTGTTTGCTAGTGTCACTCCATCCTCTGTCAACGAGTCTGAGGTCTCTCTCCACTGTCTGTTGTCAACTCATCCTGGGTCGTCCTCTTTTTCTCTGGCCTGCTGGAATCCATTTAACGGCCTGGTTTGCGGGTCTTGAAGAGGGTAGTCTCAAGACATGACCCAGCCAGTGGAGGCGCCATCTACAAACGATGGTTGACACGAGGAGCTGTTTGGACCTCTCCCTGACATCTTCATTTGGTATAAAGTCTGACCATTTGGCGCCCAAGATCGTACGTAGGCACTTGGTATCAAAAGCGTCGAGTTTCTTCTCCTACGTGGTCTTCAGCTGCCAGGTTTCACAGCCATATAACAGCGTTGAAATCACTCTGGAGTTGTACCATTTCAGTTTAATTCCCAGGGAAATTTTCTTGCTGTTCCATATTTTGTGCAGCTGATTGAATGTTGATGTTGCCTTCCCAATACGACACTTCAATTCATGGTCGAGGTCATTGGCGTTGCTGATGGAGCTGCCTAGGTTTGTGAAGTTATCTTCTTCTTCCACTTGTTTTTGGTCGATGAGAACGTCCCCATGGTGAAATAAACACACGCCCATAACTCTAAACGAATGCTGCTTCTCACAGTAATCAATCACTCCCGTCACGTTGATCTCACAGTCGTCAATCACTCCCGTCACGTTGATCTCACAGTAGTCAATCACTACCATGACGTTGATCTCACAGTACTCAATCACTACCGTCACGTTGATCTCACAGTAGTCAATCACTACCATCACGTTGATCTCACAGTAGTCAATCACCACCGTCACGTTGATCTCACAGTGGTCAATCACTCCCGTCACGTTGATCTCACAGTAGTCAATCACTCCCGTCACGTTGATCTCACAGTCGTCAATCACTACCGTCACGTTCTTCTTCTTCTTCCTAAAAGACTGGTTCACTCAAAAACGAGTAGGTCACCAGCGCGCATGTTAAAAAGTAAAATAAATAAAATAAAGTGCGACTCAGCCTGTTGGCCCCTGGAGCAAAATTTGGTGACAAGGGGTCGCACACGATATTCAAAAAGTTAAAAAGCAATGGCCAGATTCAGGCCCAGGTAACCATAAAATATCTGGGGAAGTTAAAATAGAAAAGTCAGTCAATATGCAGATCTCAAGACTGTCGTATCAATTTGATTTTTAAATGAGACTGCATTTGTGGCAATCTTGATGGCACCTGGCAGTGAGTTCCACAGCCGGACAGAACTAGGATAAAATGAATGTAAGTGGCTGTCAATATTTGATGCAGGTATGGCATAAGATTGACCGCCACTCCTGGTGCTACTTTTATTCAGTACTAGTTGTTCCATTGGAATATCAATTTGTTTAGCTCTGCCTTTGAAGAAGATATTAAGTTTGATAAAAGCTCTTCTCTCTTCTAATGGTTTCCATTCTAATTTCCTCATGTTCTTCCTAGTATTCCCCTTCTCTCTGATATGGTTCCCTGTTACGAACCGTGCTGCTCTCTTCTGAATCTTTTCGAGGTTATCAATGTCCTTTAGATGGTAAGCGTCCCAGACTGAGCAACCGTATTCCAGTACTGGTCTAACCAGTGTTTTGTAGCAGTCGTCTTTAACCTTTTTGGGGCAGTCGTTGATATTCCTGTATAAGAAAGCTAAGATTTTATTTGCTTTCTTACATACTAAATTGTAATGTTCTTTCCATTTGAGACGACTATCTATAATCACCCCTAAATATTTTGCAGCATTGGTTTCTTTAAGAATAGTATTATGAATAGAATATTCTGATCTAGTTGGTGAGCGTTTATTACATATACGCAACACTTGGCACTTCTGGGGATGAAATTCCATTTTCCAAGTTCTTTCCCACTCTTGTAAACCGTTTAGATCTTCTTGTAGAATGCGTGTATCATTCTTGCTTCTGATTGTTCTATATACTAAGCTGTCATCTGCAAAAAGCCTTATAGTAGTTCCAGGAGAGAGATTTCTACTTATGTCATTTATATAAATTAAGAAAAACAAGGGCCCCAGAACAGTTCCCTGTGATACACCTGACAAGACTGGTTTACAATGGGATGATGACCCTTCCACAACTTTCTGTGTTCTCCCAACGAGGAATGATCTAGACCATTTTAGCAAAGAACCGCCAATGCCGATGTGTTCTAATTTAAGCAGCAGGCCCTCATGGTCAACCTTATCAAAGGCTTTGGAAAAGTCTAATAAAATTGCATCTATTTGCTGTCTGTTGTTAAGACAGTTATTAAAATCATTGAGAGTTGTTATAAGTTGAGTCTCACAACTCCTTCGCTGTCTAAAACCATGCTGGGCGTTATTTAAGAAGTCATATTTGTCAAGACGGTCCATTATGCTACTATATATTATGTGTTCAAGTAGTTTTGCTGATATGGATGTAAGAGATACGGGTCTATAGTTCTCTGCTTTAGTTTTGTCACCCTTTTTGAATAAAGGAACAATGCTAGCATCTCGCCACTCATCAGGTATTACTCCCTGGTCCAGTGAAGCTTGGTAAAGTAGTTGGTATACCTCAGTCAATTCATTGGCACATGATTTTAAGAGCTTGCCAGGAATGCCATCAGGACCAGTAGCTTTGTTTTCATTGATGTTGGTCAGTAACTTAAATACTCCTGCTTTGCTTACTTTGATATTTTGCATTTCAGGGAGTTTATCACCATCCTTTAGTCTAACGTTAATCAAAGGCTTGGGATTTGAGAAAACCGAACAAAACTGATTGTTTAGTAGATTTGCTTTTCCTTCAGGGTCCTGTATTAGTTTATTCTGGTTGTTTCTCAGGTCTGGAATCCAAATGTTGTCCTGTCTCTTACTCCTTATGTAAGACCATAATTTCTTGTTTTGATGATCACCTTCTGAAATCATCGAATTAACATAATTGGAGTGAGCAAGCCTACATTCTCTCTGACACCTTCTCTTAATATGTTTATACCTAATCAATAATCTTTCTGAATTAGGGTGTAGTTTCAATTTCTTAAAGAACCGATGTTTCCTTCTCAACAAACGTTTAGTTTTTGTATTAATCCATGGCTGGTGGTTCTTGCTTGAAGTTATTTTAGTAGGTATGTTGTCATCCATAATAAATTCCAAGTTAGTTTTTATACACTTCCAAAGGTCATTGACATTATCTTTAACACCAGGAGACCTCAAAAAAAAAAAAAAAAAAAAAAAGACGACTGAAATCATGAGTATCCCTTCGTAATTTTGGTAAGTCTGCTTGGTTCCAGAGTCTGATGGTACGTTTAGGGGGTTTTCTTCGAAAGGGTTGAAAGTTGCTCTCTAAGAGAATTATGTCATGATCACCCAGGCCTGCAATTAATTCCTGATTGCCTAAAGCGCCTGGACAATTGGTAAAAAGTAAATCCAGGAATGCATTGCCATGTGTTGGTATTTCAACTGACTGCACTAATCCAAGGTCTTTGGTGGTATCAAAAAACTGAGAATTAATGTTTTTATTGTATTGATTACCAAGTATGGCATCTTCACGCCAATCAATATCAGGTAAGTTGAAGTCTCCACCAATCCATAATATTGCCTTACTATTGGCCAAAACAATGTCAGAAATGTCTCTGCAAATAGACGAACATACATTTTCATCTGAGTCTGGAGGTCTGTATACTGACCCAACAATGACAGATCTCTTATTCGTAAAATTAATCCTACAAAATAAACTTTCACTATTTTTGCCTTGATATAAAAACTCACTGGCTAAGTTCTTCCGAATGGCAATCAAGACTCCCCCACCTCTTTTTCCAAGTCTGTCCTTTCTATAAATATCAAAATCCTCCATTAGAAGTTCACTGCTGGATGTTCCAGTTTCTAGCCAAGTTTCTGTTCCAATTACAACATCAATGTTTTTTTCGGTGACTAAATTACTGAGTTCTTCCTTTTTCTTAATAAGTGATTGAAAGTTTACGACTATGCATTTAAGTTTATCTTTTTCTTTTGATGATTTGGAGTTCGGTTGCACTTTATTATTTGGGATTTTATCAGTTTTAGAATCAGGGGTGGATGCAAACTTAGGACAAAATTTCAAGTTTTCTTTTGGGGATCGGTCTGGTGAGATAAGGTCAAAACGGTTGCTTTCTGAACTGCAATCTTCAATAGAATCTTCAAAAAGTCTCGAACTAAAGTTTGGAAGCCCGCAGGTAAAACACGTCCAAGATATATCACTATTACATAATGCTTCATAAACTGCTGAATTTAATAACATACATTTGGTGTGATACCATGTATTGCAAACGTCACAGGCAACTGCTTTATGTTTCCATGAGAGAACTATAAAATAGGCATTCTGGCTCACCCACCTCCGCCAGCTCCAACCGGCTAAAGCCGGTTTCGCTGTTGCTCCGCTGGCTTACCCAGAATGCCTATTTTATAGTTCTCTAATAGTAAACACTTTACAAACATACATAATGTGTAGGATTATCTGTTTTATAGTTCTCTGTCACTGGACCGTTAAGAAGTAAACAAACAAAACAATGGGGACTTGGTTAACCATGCCTTTATTCTTAGGAGGGCTATTTGTCAACCAAGTTGGGATTTCATTCTATTGTGAGGAATGACTGGCTATTGAAAGCTATCTGAATAGGGAGTGTCTGAAAAGGGGTGGGATGTGTGTTCACACAAGCGTAGAATCGTGGCACGTTGTTGAAGATTATTCTAAGCAGCCACCAAGTGCACTTATTAAAAGCTTGATTCAACAAACAAGACAATTGTATAAAGTACACCCGGTGGCCGCCTGAATAGGCAGCCTGTTGAATAGGACGTGACAAAGCAACGATCCACCTAGACCGCGGCCGTTAAAGCGTGGCTTTCTGCTATAGGCTGTGACGTGTGCCTGTTTAATATTCATTTCACGCGCTCTAGCTAGAGCGCGGCCGTTCCCTGCTGTGGCTCTTGAGAAGATCGTGTTTCAAGCTGCATTGGTAGTTGAATGGGAGTGGACCAATACTGCCTTATCTCCTCACTATATGAAAACATTGCTTTTAGTTCTTTTCTCATGGAGTAGACTTCAATGAAATAGCAATTCTTGATGAATGGTTTGTGATTCAAGAAGTTCTATCTCAGAAGAGATACTGTCTTGCGACATAACACAACACTTTCTAACTGAAAACACGACTGCACTGCACACCCGCAAATGACAAGACAGCTAGGTTCAGTTGCTAACAACACAAGTGCTGGGCGGAAATGTCGTCACTGTTACTAATCAGCTGATTCTATCTAGTCTTGTGATTGGGGGAAGGTAAGAAACATGTTTTGATATGTTTAGAAATTTAGCCGCCTAAATTTATACAATGACGTCTAACGCCTGTACTGAACGACGCCGTCTAAATTTATACAATGCCGCGTGGCGGCCTGACGCCCTTATGTGTAACTTGACACGAACTAGCAAACAGTGCGGCGCTTCGACTCGGCTATTGTGCAGTTGAGTAAGCCGGGGCCAGACATGTCTGACCTAGATACTACATAAAGGCAGAAGGGAGTTGTCTCCCCGGAAAAGAATGTAACAATTAATTGTGAAAAAAAATCGTCATTAAGTCGTTCTAGGTTCTTATTCAAGTCGGCATCACGTTCTTATTCAAGTTCTTATTTAAGTTCTTAACAAGTTTTTATTCAAGTTCTTAACAAGTCAACATCAAGTTTTTAACAAGTCATCATCAAGTTCTTAACAAGTTCTTATTCAAGTACTTATTCAAGTACTTATTCAAGTTCTTAACAAGTCGTCATCAAGTCGTCATTAAGTTTTTATCAAGTCGTCATTAAGTTCTTATTAAGTTCTTATCAAGTTCTTATTTAAGTTTTATCAAGTCGTCATCAAGTCGTTATCAAGTTCTTATTCAAGTCACTTATAATTATTTATTAAGTTCTTAACATATTATTGCATATCAAATGGATCAAAATGAGATTTTGTTGTTGGCAGTTCTGGCATGCTTTTTTGTTCGGCTTCTGTATTTAGTGGCTGAGATTTTTTGGACTGCTTTGGTTTTTGCTGGCGTTGTTTATATATTTTATAACCGTAATAACCACCCCAGCAGCAATGACGCCAAAAATGGCAACTGTTTTAAATTCAATATTCCATGACGACTTTGGTGTTGTAGGTCTTGAATCAACTTGTTCTTGTGTATTTACAGCTGGCATTGAAACAACTGTTGGCGTTGGCGGTGTTATGTTTTCATTATGAGTTATATTATGTGATTGCAACATTAATTTTTTTTGTTTGTTCCACTCTGCTAATTTTTTTCCTGCTGCAACACGCCCAGGATGAGGAGGCTTTTTACTGGTCACTTTCTCCACCTGATTCAATGTTTTCTGATTCTGCTGATTTTCTGGCTCGGTCATTTTGAAGGGAAACAAAATCTATATGATTAAAAGTAATTAATCCCATGATTAATGGCGATAACAATGTTCCAAATCTGTAATATAGATCACATCCTAGAGACTCTAATGACTTTGTTAAAACTGGATCCTGCGTTAAATCATACATAAAATCTTGTTCAGAATCAATGGGAGCAAATCTACTAACTAGTTTAGTGTACAAACTAAGAACCGTTTGCCCAACACTTTTTACCATTCTTGACCCCAGTTGCGCTTCATACCTATTGTGATACTTTACAATGTCTTGTGGCGACATCTGTTGAATCTGTTCTATGCTGAATTCATTTCCAAGGTACTGTTTTGTTTTTCCACACGCCGCCAAAGAATACAGCCTTTCCTTTTGACGCATAATAGCTTGGTCATCAACTTGATCATTTGTAAGTTCAGGAAGTAAATCATCGCAGTTCATGTTTTATTAATAAATAAATATTATTTTATTTTTTAAAAATGAGCACCGAAAAAACTATTACTAACCTTGTATACCATTCTGCTGTTATTGGAGGCCTAAGTGTAGGATACACAATGCTTGGTAAAAGCCTGTTAAAAATAAAACCAGCAGATCTTGGCAAACTAGGCTTTGAAGACTCAGCAAAGCTGATTGCTGTTATTACAGCTTCATTTGCTACGAAAGATTTTCTAGTTAAGCAAGGAATAATTCCAGACAGTATCAATATGTAAAATTAAAAAAATACATTTATAAAAATGGCTTCACTCGTAATGATGATAGGCGGCGCAGTGGTCAACGCGCTTGCTTTCAGCGGAAGTAATTACGCATTTAGTAAACTACAAAATAACAATGAGAGAAAAAGACATAACAAAGCTATGGAGCAACTAGCTGCTGCACAAGACACCTATGAAAAGCAAAGAATGGAGCAGTTAGATTTTATTAACGACAGACTTAAACAACAGGGACATGCAGCTTACACATTTAAAGATGTTGATCAAGCAATAAAAGAATATTATCTTGTAACAGGCAAGCCAATCGAGACATTGCCTCCACCAAAATTTAGCGACTTTTATCAACCATCAGAAAAACAAAAGATGCAAGAAATATTGTTTATTGTCTTTGGCATGACCGCTGTGTATTTTGTTGCACATAATATTGGCTGAATAAAAAATGAACAAGATCTATTATTCGCCAAAAGGATATTGGAAGGGAATAACAGCAATTAAAAAGCTAAGCCAAGCAGCTGGAGTCAGTGAACAAACAGCAAAGGAATGGTTATCTAAACAAGCGATTTGGCAAATTTATTTACCAGCGCCTAAACGAATACAAAGACCACACTTTGTCAACACAATACCGAACGACACCCATCAAATGGATCTTCTATATTTACCCCATGATACGATTAGACGAAAAAGATTTAAGTACGCACTTACAGTCATTGACATAGCTTCAAGATACAAAGATGCTGAACCATTAACACAAAAGAGTGCTTCTGCTGTTGCTGTCGCTTTACAACTGATATATCAACGAGGACCCTTAACTTATCCTCGCATGATTCAAGTCGATGATGGAAAAGAATTTAAAGGTCAAGTGAATCAATTATTGTTAAAACATAGAGTTACCATTAAAAGAGGCATTCCGGGTGTTCACAGATCACAGGGTTTGGTTGAAAACTTTAACAAACAGTTATCTGAAAGACTTTTCTCCTACCAGTATCACAGAGAGCTGATTGACAATTCTCGCAACACAGAATGGGTTAGAAGACTGCCCTCAGTTTTGCGCGCAATGAATAATGAAGAATTTAAAGGTCTAAAACCAGTACAAGCAATCAAAAAACAAAAAATAAATGTTGTTGAAGGAGACGCCAGTTCATCAAGCAAACTATTACCATTTGGTTTGAAAGTAAGGTACCTTTATTCGCCGGGAGAAGCGGAAGGGGACACTCGCATCAGGGCAACAGATCCAGTTTGGAGTGTTGATCCATATGAGATAAAAAAAATTGTGAAAATGAATCCGCCCGTGTATTATTTACGAGAAACTGACACAACAAAACGACCAGCCCCTCAAAGATCTTTTGTGAAGGAAGAACTGCAGATAATCCCTCCAGACACAGTTCCAGTCGCTTAATTATTTTTTAATTTAAATTAAAATGGCGGCAAGAATGGAAAAGGAAGAATCCTTACGTAAAATGGCACTGGAAGCAAGAATGGTGAAGGAAGAGTCCTTAGAAATAATGCGAAAAATATTTGATTATAATCTTGCTATTAGACTAATATTTAAGAAGATTGATTATGCCATGCTAGACAAAACCTCAAATTTTGATTGGGAATATATTAAAAAAATTCGAGCGCATTTAGCAGTAATGAAAAATAATTTGGTTGAATTGGGTGATGATATAGTTAAGCTTAACGAACTGTTTTAATCTACGCAAATACATTTGGGTTTAAAATGGAAGCTCAAAGGGAAATGGCAGAAATGGCAAAGGAAAAGTCTTTAAAATTAATGCAAGATTTATTTGAGTATCAGTATATTATTAAAGAAGTATTTGAGAAGATTGACAATCCCTGGCTAGAACAATCGCCAGACAATCGCTTTAAACCCCAAAGCTTTTATTTTGATTTATGGGTATGGGAACATGAATATTGCGAAATGACAAAAAAAATTAAAGCACATCTAGCATTAATAAATAATATTAATTTTGCTAAATTAGATGATGATATAATTGAACGTGCGATTGCTGAAAAATATAAGCCCATATGATTATACTATTCTCCAATGCCCGATTGCATATGAAAACTCTGGATTAACAAACACACGTTTTGTGTTTGTTCTATCTAATGACTTCTTTGTTACAACAGTTGTGTTGATCTCATGTAGATTAGATCGCAGCTTGTAATTGTCATGATGAAAAGTCTTATTGCCAAACAATGCTTCTTTGTAGTTATCATGGGATATGCTTGACTGCACAGCGCTGCGAGATATTCCCTTTGCTTTTTTGACAACTTTTTTTTGGCTTGAAAGACTGTACATTTTCGACCTCAAACCAACAAACTCCTTGATCACACCACCAGATAATTCATCCTTCATCTTACCTAAAACCTTCTTGTTAATATCTGAATGCAAAGGCGAATCTTTAGGGTAATCAGATGTGTCGTACCATCCCGCATGCCCTTTAGCTACTTCTAATTCCATGTCTTTGTAAAAATCTTCAGTAGGGATGTCGATTACAAAGGAATCTGTATCTGTGTACAGAACTCTGGACTCTGGATACAAGGGTTTAAAGTAGTCGTAAAGAAATTCTAACATCAAAAGCTTCGAAAGCTCTAAAACAGTAAACCCAATAAAAACGGGCTTATCCAATTTGACTTTCTTTTTTTTCATCATTATGCCAAAAAGCTGATCATGAAATCTTCTGAAGTCCTGATAATTAGGTTTTGAAGCCAACTTAATTGCAACGTTTTCTCTGGTGACCAATCTAACATCTTTACGCTTGTGCGGATTCTCCATAGTCTTTCCAAAACAGCTGTTGTTCATCAACTTGAAAAAGTCTTTTTCTGAAGCATCTGCGGATTTAGTTCTGAGATCAGTGTTCTTCATTATGTATGGTTTCATGAACTGTTCTTGATCAAAAGCAATTATACGATGAACAGCTGTCAACTTCAAACCATGTCTTAAATAAAATTGAAGAAGTCTGTAATGACAGACATAATTTTTTTTGTCACGAAGATTAGGCACAAGTTTAGGTGGTTCTGTCATTGACACTTTTAGACTTTCTGCCGCTAATGGATAGTCATTATGGTAATCATGAAGTTCATGAGGATATTCTAAATCAACTTCTAGAATGAGACCTCTTTTACGATCAGCTTCTAGAGTAGGTAGCCATTTTAAAAACTTTTGAATGTCTTTGAGTCCTGTGTACATTTTAAAGTTGCGTAATGGAAGTGATTGCGCCATAGCCCAACCATACAGATTGTTTGCATCTAAATACATGAGATAGTTAGACCTTTTACTTGGATCATAGTCGTCCAAGTATTTGTTGTTTGCTTTACAGTAATGGTGCGACGCCATACTGATTCCCCCACGCAATCCGTTTTCAATCATCTGAAGCATTGGCAGGTCAGACAATAAATCAATTTGTACTCCAGTAAATTTTAAGAAAGCGTCCCAGCTCATCCCGGGCGCAGAAATATAATGCGCAGGATCCAGGCTGTAATGTTTCATGCAGGTCTTCCTATAATTTTCAAAGACGTCCGCCAACAAACAGGTATCCGCCATTAAATAGGAATCATGATAGTCTCCCATCGTTTTACACTCTAACTTCTGCCACGCATCTTGAGCATGCTGGTAATCAGAATCACTGATGTCCTTTCCTCTGAGACTAGAAAAGAACGCGCCTTTAGGCGGAAGTGTATCTTCGTCAAACCTTTGCCAACTGTTCATGTACTCATAAGGGTAAACGCCCTTTCTAACAAGAGTTGGGTCAAAATATTCTTCTGTTATTGGGCAGGACTTTAAGGACATAGCTAGTGACTCTAATGAACCCATCATGTGTTGCATAGAGTCGTAGAAAGACATGTTATTTAAAGTGAAACACATGTACTTTTCTGATGACTGTGCAATGCATGACACCCTGAAGTCGCTGGTTACTGCTTGCATTATAAGGTGAGAGTCGTAACCTCGCAAGTTGTGAAAGAATATAGGCAGCTTCCATGTCTTTGGTTCAAACTTTAGTTGAAGATTGCATTTGTTATGTGCTGCTCCTCTAAACTTTCCACTAATGTGATCATGGTCTCTTACTGTTGGATTCTCTGCGGTGGCAACCAAGGCCGCCCCACAAATCCAACAGTGAGTGGCTGAGTCATACTGTTGTTGGTCTTCAGGCGTCATTATGATTTCAGATAAGTTTAGATTATTAGAACAGGCATTACGCACTTGCTGCATGCGTTTTAAGAAGTATTTTGCAGCATTTGGTCCTCTGTATAATTCTGGCTTTGAATGGGCGCCATCCGACCTAACAATGATGAAGGCAAATGAGCAAATCTGATGATTACTCATTAAGACTGTTTTAGGAAGTTTCTGTGGGGTTGGTCCTTCATAAGGAACAATGAGTGATTCGAAGTCTGCGTAAACAACATATGGACTAGTTTGCAACCGTTTCCAGTTCTTAAAACTAACTTTACTGCCTTCTCCGGGCGTAATTAGTTCTGTATCACAGTCAACTGGGCTAATACAATGTTTTATATGTTCGCTCGCAGCTT
>JAMYXO010000603.1:2500-41884 GCA_033310375.1 Conus canariensis | reverse complement strand
AAAAACTTTGGACTTGGGGGGAAAACAAATGAGCTTAGGGGGGGAAACAGCTGATATTGGGGGGGAAACGACATGTTGATTTGGGGGGGAAAAGACAGGTATTGGGAGGAAAACAACGTGTGATTGGGGAGGAAAAAGGGATTTATACTTGGAGGGAAAAAGGGGTGTGCTTGGGGGAAACAGGGTGATATTGGGGGGGGAAAAGAGTGATGTTGGGGAGGGAAACGACAGTAGACTTGGAGGGAAACAGAAAAGATGATTGGGGAGGGAAACAGACGATGACGGGGGAGGGAAACAGACGGTAAAGATTGGGGAGAAAACAGAAGTGATGACGGGGGGGGGAAAAGACTGAGATTGGGAGGGAAAAGCGTGAGCTTGGGGGGAAACGACAGATGACTTGGGGGGGAAAAACAGACGGTATGATTTGGAAAAAAAAAGAATGATAAATTTGGGGGGGAAAAAACAGAAATGTTTTGGGGAGGAAAAACAAGATGATTTGGGAAGAAACAGAAAAATGTGAGGGGGGAGGGAAAAAAACAGTATGATTGGGGGGAAAAAACAGACAGGATGTTGGGGGGGGAAAACACCCCGGATGACTTGGGGGGGAAAAAGCTGTATGCCTTGGGAGGGAAACAGAGGGTGATGACTTGGAGACAAAACAGAGGTAGATTTGGAAAAGGGAAAAAAACGGTGAGTTGGGGAGGGAAACAGAAGTATGATTGGTAGGGAAAAACAATGTGATTGGGGGGAGGGAAACAGCAGCGTGACTTGGGGGGGAAACGACGGTGATGACTTGGGGGAGAAAACAGAGGTTGATTGGGGAGGGAAAAGAGGGGGGATGACTGGGAAGGAAACAGACAGTCATGACTTGGAAGGGAACGAGACGGGATGACTTGGAGAGGGAAACGGAAACAAGGGTGATGACTTTGCAAGGAAAAAAAAGTGAGGTTTTGGGGAGGGAAAAGACAGTAGACTTCAGGAGGGAAACAACGGTAAAAAAAGGGGGAAGGGAAACGGGGGGGTGAGACTTGTGAAGAGAAAAGGGGTTTTTATGATTCAGGAGGGAACAGCCAGTGATGACTTGGAGAGGGAAACAGACGGTGTCACTTGAGGGGGAAACAATATGAAAAATTAGGGGGGGAAAACAGACAGTGATGCTTGGGGGGGAACAACAGGATGACTTGGAAAGGAAATAGCGGTATGACTTGGGGGAAAAAAAACAACAATGAGACTTGGGGGAGAGAAACAGACAGTGAGGACTTGGGGGGGAAACAGCGGATGATTGGGAAGGAATAGACATGGACTTGAGGGGAAAACAAGTGATGACTTAGGAGGAAACAGCAATGTGTTTTGGGGAGAGAAAAGACAATTTGATTGGGGGGGGAAAAACAGACATGATATTGGAGGGAAAACAGCAGTGATGATTGGGGGGGGAAAAACTTGATGACTTAGGGGGAAACAGACGGTGATGACTTGGAGACGGGAAAAATTTATTTGGGAAGGAAACGAGGGTTTTGTTGGGGAGGGAAAAGCGTGATGACTTGCGGGGGAAACAGACAATGATGATTGGGGGGGGAAAAACAACAGGATGATTGGGGGGGGAAACAGAGGGTGAGACTTGGGGAGAAACAGGAGTGATGACTTGGGGGGGGGGAAACAGAGACGATGATTGGGGGGGGAAACAGACGGTGATGAGGGAAGGAAAAACGACATCATGACTTGGGAGGGAAACAGACGGTATGACTTGGAGAAGGAAATAACGGATGACTTGAGGGGGGAAAACGACAGTGTGACTTAGGGAGAAAAAGACAAGATGTTTGAGGAGAGAAAAGACAATGTTACTTGGGGGGGAAACGACAGTGATGTTGGGGAAGGAAAAAAGACATGAGACGGGGGGGGAAAAAAAAAAGACAGTATATTGGGGAGGGAAAAAGACTGTATGACTTAGGGGGGGAAAAGGGTTATGACGGGACGGAAACAGATGGGTTTTTTTTTGGGGAAAAAGGGGGAAAACAGACGGTGTACTTGGGGGGGGAAACAGCAGTGATGCTTGCGGGGAAAAACAATGATCTTGGGGGGGAAACACAGCGATGACTTGGGGAGGAAAACGGTATGATTGGAGAGAGAAACAGAGGTGATGCTTGGGGAGGGAAAAGCGGTGAGATTGGGAAGGAAACAGACATCATGATTTGGAGGGGAAACGGACGGTGATGACTTGGAGAGGGAAACGGAAACAGACGGGAGACTTTGAAGGAAAAAGAAAGTGATGGTTGGGGGGGGAAAGGACAGTGGACTTCAGGGGGAAAAAACAGACGGTAATGACTTGGGAAGGGAAACAGACGGTATGACTTGTGAAGAAAAACAGACGGTTTGACTTCAGGGGGAAAAAACAGCAGTGTGACTTGGAGGGGAAACAGCGGTGATCACTTGGGGAGGGAAACAAAATGATGATTAGGGGGGGAAACAGACAGTGAGACTTGGGGGGGAAACAGACAGTGATGATTGGAGAAGAAAAAGGGTGTGATTTGGGGGGAAACCCCAAGAGATTGGAGAGAAACAGAAATGATGATTGGGGAGGGAAACAGACAGGATGACTTGGAAAAGAAATAGGCGGTGAGCTTAGGGGGAAACCCCAGACACTGATACTAAGAGGGAAAAAACAGTGATGAATTGGGGGAAAAACGGGGGTTGAGACTTGGAGCGGAAACAACGGTGAGACTTGTGGAGAGAAACGCGGTAGACAGGGGGGGCAAAACCCGGGATGCTTGGGGGGAAACAACGGTAGACTTGAAGAGGGAAACAACTGGACTTAGGGGGGGAAACAGAAGTGATGACTTGGGAGGGAAACAAACGGTGATGACTTAGGGAGGGAAACAGCGGGAAACGACACGAACTTAGGGGGGAAACAGACGGTGATGAGGGGGGAAGCACACGGCGGGATTCCCCATCATGGCCAGTTGATGGCGGGGGGGGGCAAAGGGCATGGTCGGCCCCAAAACCCTGTAGCTGAGGGTCGTTTTGGGGGGTCAGCGCATTCGGTCCTGTCAATGGTTGGTTAGGAAATAGAATCGTTCTACTGACGTGCGCAGCAACATCTTCGATTAGCCGGGGACTGAGCATCCTCTGGGGTTTGTGTTGGTGTGTGTGTGGTGGTGTTGTGTGTGGGTGGTCAATATTTTTTTTAACTTCTGTCTTTTTAAAACGATTTTTCCCCAAGAAAAGGATAATGAATGAATAATGAAAAAAAAAATGAAGAAAAAAATTTTTAATGAAAAAAAATTTTGAAATTTCAGGGATTTTATTGTTTTTGGGGGGGGGGCGGGGGGGAGGGGGGGGGGGGGGGGAGGGGAGGGATAAGAGAAAGCGCCCAACAAAACACTACTATCTATCATCTATCTATCTATTATCTATTATCTATCTACATCTCCCCAAACAACAGAACAACAACAAAGAAAAGTTTTTTCCAAACAAAAATACATAAAACATTTAAAAAAGTAACCGGGGAACAACTGTAACAGTCAATTTTGTGATCATACAAACGAATTTGTATCAAACCACCACACCACAAAAACAAAAACACACACACACCACACACCCACCACACACACACACACACACTTTGTTACACCACACGCATGTACACACACAAACACAACAAAACCCCACACACACACCCACACACCACACACACACAAAAATAAATTGAACTGAAATATTGAAAGCCGGTTTTAAAAATTCGGGGCAAAGGAAAAAACAAATACAGCCTTTGGTTTTTTAAAATGTATCAAATTTTTCTGATTCATTTTGAATATTACTTTTGACGAATGGACTTTACGAAAAAACAATCGCTATGTAAATTGCTTTAGCTCGCATGATTAAATTTTTAAAGGCCTTATGCGGGTATACCCCGAAATCAAAGATTTTGTAAAAGAGTAATGAAATAGAAGGAATTTGATTTTTTAGATAATTGTAAATACTTTCTGATTAAGAACCCCAAAAAAAAAGATACAAGTGAAAAAAGGGAAGATCTAAAGAGACCCGGAAAAAGAAAAATTTTGTGCCAACCCTTCAAACCAAAAAACTCTATGAAACTCGGGGGAAAAAAAAAAAAATTCCAGCTTTGTTTTTGAGGGATTCAAAAAAACCGCAAAAAAATAATCGAAGCACTTTTTTTTTTAATTGTTTTTTTTTGTTTTGTGCCAAAATTTTCAAAGGGGGCGGAAAAAAGAAAATTTTCTTGTTTTGTTCTTTTTCCAAAACACACACAAACACCGCGCGCGCGCGGCGCCCACACACACACACAACCACCACACACACACACACACACACACACACGCCGCACGCAGCAGCACGAAATCCGCACGAAAACCCAAATTTCATATTGACAATATTGGATCATTTCGTAAACCTCAATACCATCATATTTATCACCTCATTGTTTAAACGATTCATTCTCTAATCTTTTTGCTGGAATCTCATGCGTATCTTGAAGAAATCTAAAAACTTTCCAATGCGGTAAGCGGAAGTTAACCCCGTCGCTGCAGTGTTTCCGGGGCTTTGTTTTGGGGGCAGTTTTCCGAAAATTTTTTACGGTGTTGAAATAACCCCTACCTTAAAACATTGGGAATGCATTGGAAAACTTTTTTTTTTTTTTTTATATTTTTTTTTATTTCTTTTCCCCATTCTCCTCTTCCTTCCACATTCCTTCTTTCTTCTCTCCATTTTTCATCAACATATTTTTCTTTTGCTGTACTTTTCCCCATGAAAAAACAATACTTTTTGGTTTTAATTTTATATTTGTACAGTTTGACATTATTGTAAAATTTTAACCGTGAAAGTTTTGAAAGGTTATTTTTTTTACGGCTTGAAAGGATTTGAGTGAGATTTAAAAGTATCCGAAAAAAGGTTTTTTTTTTTTTTTGTTGGGTATACAAATACACAAACAAAAAAAACATATCCAACTTGGTTCTTACAAATACAAGCACTAAAGGCAAACAAACACACCCGCCACCCACCACACCTCCTCCCGTCCCACCCCCCCCACCCCACTTTCTCTCTTTTTATAAATTAATAATCTTAAACAATAACAAAATTATACAATTTATAATAATAAGTAATGTTTTTTTGGTGGTACCGTTTGCTGTTTATAACGCATAAATAATTATGTTCACTAAAATGACCCTTCAAAATTAGTTTAAAAAAGAAAAAGCATTTCCCACTGAGTGTACACAAAAACCCAAAACCCGCCTCAGTTTTTTTATATTTCTTTAAAAAAAAAAAAGTTAATTTTTTTTTTAGCCCGCCCCAATATGACACCACCCCACGCCGGGGCCCCGCCGCCAACCAACAAACCAACCTACCAGCTAAGTTCCGAGGGGCCTAGGGCCCCCCGCGGCTTCGCCTCCCAAAAAAGCAGGGGGCCACGGCTACAACCCACACTCAATGATATTTGAATCCTTTAAATTTCCCCTACACACCCTGAAATATCCTCTCATCACGTATTAAAACCGGGTATTTATGTTTTGATTATCAATTTTCAAATAATTTTTCATTTGTCCAATTATTTTAAATTTTGCAAAATAATTGAATTGCTATGTTTTTTCAAGATTATTTTTTCCTTTTTGTAAAAAAATTTTATTTTTAAAGGGTTTAAATTTGTTTATTTTACGCAAAAATGTATTTTTTTGGTATCATTTTTGATGAATGTAGTATCATTGTGGATTGTTCTGCCCAAATATTTTTTTTTTTAGTCAGAGACAGATATTCGCTATTAAACATTTCCTTTTTTAAAATTTTTGAAATGTTTCCCCAGAAACATTGACGGTATGCACCCCCAAAAATTTGTTCAATGCTGTCTTTTTCCTTTCACAGAAACTACAGTTATAATTTCTACTTTCCCATTCTTTCAGAGCACTTAGTTGAAAATTATTGATGCACATTCCATTTGCACCATTTTATTTTAATCCCCTTAAATTTGATAAATTTTTTTCAAAAACTTTTTTTCCAAGGTATCTGCTATTCAGCTTCTCTCCTTTTGACAACATTTGGGTTTCCCCAGTTTCTTTTCAAAATTTTTTGTAATAAGTTTTGGAACCTTTTTATCTACAGAAATATTTTTTTAATGCGTGTGATTCTGCTTCAATTTATCTTTTATTCATTTCAAATCCTTGTTCCCGATGTATCGTTAATGGATAAATACATCCACCATAAGAAGGAAATTTTTTAAATGTTATACTTTGTTCAAAATTCCTCATGGATATGAATCTCCTTTTGCTTGAAACAAATCAAAACTCTAAATACATTTCTTTTGTTCCGTTTTTGTTTTTTATTATTTTTTTTTCCATTTTAAAATTTTCATTGAAAAAGGATTTTCTGCAAGTATTCTCTAGCTTTTTGGTTTTATTTTATAATAGAACTGCTTATACGACATAATACTGTTTCCCCAAAAACTTGTTTGATGGTGAGCACAAGGTTTGGGGTATCTCAATGTTCTCAAAAATTGGGTATAAAAAGTCAACATGCTCTCCATCTTGTTTTGTTTGTCTCGTTTTTTTATCCATGTTAATTTTAAAAGAGTGATGGAGTTTAAATGTCGGGTAGATTCAACCCACCTCCTGACATCTTTAATAACTGTTTTTTTTACTAATTTTGCTTGTTTTTTTTCCATACAAAACCCTAACATAAGTCTTGAATTTTTAAAAAAATGGTCGGTGGTTTGGAAAACACAACCATAGGTAAGTCTTTTGACAGAATTAATGATTTTAAACAGAATTCTTCCAAAAGGGGAAAAATTCTCTTTAGCCAAATTTTAAATAGTCCTTCTTCTATCATTCTATCTTTTTTTTTTTCTTTTTTTTTTTGTTTAACCCCGAAAACCAAAATTCCTAATATTTTGATTTTTTGGATTCCAGATCATCTTTAAATTTTCATTTATCTTTTTTTCACTATGCTTTGTCTTCCAACCCCCAAAATTCGTGTTTTCTTTGTTTAAAAATTTTAAAACCCGTTTTTTTCCCCAAACCTTCGAGAATCTCGAAATTTTTTTAAATGTTTTTTTTTATTCCCTGTGTTCATCAGTTGAGTTTGGGAATTGTGATATCTTTTTTTCTTTCCCCCCGATTGTTTTTTAAATATATTTTTTCTTTTTTCATTCGGATAATATTTTTGAATTTTAAAACAAAAAGGTGAAAGGTTCCCTTCCTAAAACCCCTTTCTTTGAGAACCTGGGATGTTTGGCCCTTTACAAACGTAGACTTAATTTTTTTTGTAGAATATTTATCCTTTACATATATCTTTCCCCAAACCTACAGCCTCCAGCACTTTGTCATAAAAAACCAATCAACGAGTCGAACCCTTTTCGAAGTCTAAATTAATTAGCTCCCGGGAATTTTTTTATGTTAGAGGGGGTTATGTCTAAATTAACCTAAGTTACACCTAGTTTCATTTGGGGCAAATCCTTCTGGTTTTTACAAACGTGAGGAAAGGGCCTTTTTAATTCTTTTCAATACAAGGGGACCAATTTTGTATTAATTTAAAAAGGAAATAGGTCTCCATTTTTTTAATATTTTTTTGGTTTTCCTTTTGGGTAACAGTTATAAACCTTTTTGGGTTTTGATGGTTCGCCTTCTCTGAAACCCTTTTATTTAGAGCCGGGTTACAAAACCCGATTTTTTTCCAAAAAAAAATTTTAAAACTCAGCCCAAACCCATCCGATCCAGGGTTTTTTTTGTTCTTCATATTTTCAATGCAATCCCTGTTTTATTGTTTTTTCACCTTGTAAGTTTTGTCGTTCTTCGTTTTTTCGGTATCTTATTCCCAAAACTTCAATTGATTTCACGTTGTCTTTTTCGGTAAGACCCTCAAAAAATGTTTTACTGAGTTTTATTTTTTGGGGTTTTTTCCAATTTTTAACCCTTTGGCCCCACCTTTTATTTTTTACAATTTGGGTTTGCTTTAAATTTTACCTTTTCTAAACTGCAGAAATTTTTTATTTAACCCCTTTTCCCCCCTCTGCAACCCATCTTGCTTTTACTTAGTATACCCCATTCTTCCTTTTCTCTTAGAAAAATCAGTTCTCTATTACCCCTTTTAAATTTTGTCTTAAAAAATCTCCTCGATTTAAGTTTTTACTAAAAATATCTTTAATATTTGCTAAGGTGTTTTCTTTACATTGTGGATTTTTTTTTTTTAATTGTGGCTACTAATGGATTTATCTCTTATCTTCTTTAAAAAAAGAAGTAAAAAAAGGGACCGATCAGACACTGTTAGTTTGGGGTTGAGCTTTCGATGGTTTTATTTTGGGGGCTTTTTTTTGTTTAAAATATCATTCCCCCATTTTATCTGTTTTTTCCTTTGTTATTTCTTCTATTGATTATTTTTTCCCCGTCTAAAAATTTTTTTTTTTTTAGTAAGTTTTTTAAAATTTTTCCAAAAAAATTTTTGGTGTTTAACCCCCTTTCCCGGAAAAAAAGCTTTAGTGTAATCAGTAAATGTTTGATCAAAGCCGGGTAAAATGTCAGTTTAAAAAAAACCCTTTTTAAAAATATTCTAAAAAAAAGGGAAGAAGTCTACCCTTTTTTTTGGGGGTTGAAAGGGGGGGTGGGGTCTCCCCCTGTGTTTTTTACAATCCGGGTTTTTTTCCCCCATTTATCTGCAAAGGGAAAAATCTTGTATCATATTCAATGTTTTTTAGTTTTGGTTTTTTTATGTGTTTATAATTGAAAAAAAAATTTTTTCCTGTTTTTGTCCCTTTATTAAAATCCCCCCCCAAATAACGTTGTTATTTTTGTCGTTTTAATTTATTTGCTTTTTCCCCCTCAAAAAATGCTGGGTGTTTTTGTTTGGCCCATAAAACTTTTAGAACCCAGTTCCTTTTCTTTTGTTGTAAATAAAATGATAAAAAGTTCCCCGCATATCTGTTTCCCCTTTATTTTTTTTAAATTTCAAATTATTGTTAATAGTATTCTACTCCTCGAGCATTGGGATCTGGGGGGGGAAAAAAAGCGTCATACCCCCCATTGGGCTTTAATGCATTTTTCCCTTTAACTTTTTCAAAATGAGTATTTTTTAGGCGTATATAGATTTTTGTTTTTTTTTTAAAAAAATGAAATATATTTTCTTTTCTGATAATTCCTAGACCTTGATTTTTTAAAATTGATAAAATTTTTTAACATTTTTTCCCTTTGGGCCCCCTAAAAAACCGGGGGGTTTTTTTCCTTGTAGTCAAAAACATTAAAAAAAAACCTTTTAAACCCCCAAAAAGGGGGGAATAAAAAAAAAAAAAGGGAAATCCGGGTTCCCAATGCCCAAAGGGGCCCCAAGAAAAAAGGGGAGTATTTTTACAAAGCTGCATTTGAAAATCATCGTAAACGGGCTTGCAAAAATTACCCCGATGTAAATTTAAATTTTGTCCTTTTTTTGGGTATGACTTCCCCGCTATCTTTGTACCAGACAACATTTTTTTGCGAATGTCGAATTGCTATTGTATTACCCCACCGGGCTTTATAGTATAAGGGCTGTATACGTAAAAAAATAAGAAACAAAACGTGGAGAAAGTCTTTAAAAAAACCAATGAAAAAACAAGGGAAATTTTAATTTTAAAAAATGTACTCAGCCCTTGAAGTTGCACTTAAAAAGCCCTTTTTTGCCTTTAAAAATTTTTTAAAATTCACATTCAAATATATACAAGTTCTATATTTTTGCCAAAACGGACCAAAAAAAAAAAAAAAAAAAAAAAACAACCCCAAAAAAAAAAAGAAAAACCACCACAAAAACCCACCACACCACACACACAACCACCACCACACAACCACAAAAAAACAAAACCCCCAAACCCCCGGCTAAACAGTACAGCTTACAAAAAGCAACATTGATTTATCAAAAGGAACCCCTTTCCCCCCTTTTTCTGAATGAACATCAT
Organism: Conus canariensis; assembly: GCA_033310375.1. NCBI lineage: Eukaryota > Metazoa > Mollusca > Gastropoda > Neogastropoda > Conidae > Conus > Conus canariensis. The sequence goes on along the minus strand of JAMYXO010000603.1, from coordinate 31,965 downwards.
AAAAAAAATAAAAAATATCAAATTCATGCCGCATCCCCCCCCTCCCCCCCCCCCCCCCATCCCAACCCCCTCGTCCGAAAAACACCCCCCCCCACATACCACACCGCCCACCGACCCCCCCTCTCCTCTTCCAAAAAATCCAAAAACTGGGGGCAAAAAAAAACTCCCCGGCGAAAAATACCCCCGTTTGATTTGGCCCCTAATGAGGGAAAACATCAATCAGTTTAGAGAATCTGCGCAGAAAAAGCAAATACTTCCGTGATAATATGATAGTTTAAAAAAAGCAATTTTAAAAAAACAGCAGCAGCAGCAGTAAACAGGGGCCTAGCAGAGTGGACAGCCCGCGCAGCAGTTGCATAGTTGTAGTAGTTTTGGTAGTATCAGAGAAGCAGCAGCCCGCAGCAGCGGGACAGCACTAGCATAGTAGTAATGTGGCGCAGCTGTAGCAGTAGCACAGCCCCGGGCCCCTATTAAAATTTTTGATCACAATTTTAAAAATAAGTGATGATGATAAACAAATAAAAAAGAAAAGGAGAGAGAAGGGGGGGGGGGAGAGGGGGAGCCAGTTTGCAACGCGACAGGGAGAGAAAGGGTAGATGACAGAGAATTTCCCCGGGGAAAAAAGTAAGGGATCACCCACCTCCTCTATGGCCCCTTTCCCCCTTTCCCCTTTCCCCCCGGGGGGGGGGGGGGGGGGCCGGGGGGAAAAGGGGGGGACAAAGGGTGGCCCCCCTTCTTACTATCTCAGCACCAAAAATTTTTTAAAAAAAAAAACACTCACAACGTGGCAGTTCCCTTAAAAAAACATACTTTTCCCCCCCCCCGGTGGGTAACACAGTATTACGGCCCCTAAAAACCCCCCCCCCCCCTCCTTTTCCCCCCCCCCCCCCCAAAAAAAAAAAAAAAAAAAAAAAAAAAAAAGCAAGCAAGAAAAAAAAAACCCACACACCCCACACACACACCCCCCCCCACACAACACACACCCCCCAAAATCAAAGAAACGAAGGGAATAACAAAAAAAAGAGGGAAAAAAAAGGAAAAAAGGGAAAGGAAAAAAAAAAAAAACTCAAGTGTCCAAAAAGTTTTTGCTTCAAAAAAATTTTCCCCCCCCCCCCCCCCTTTTATTGTGTAAAAATAATTTTCCCAAAAGACAATTTTTTTTAAATTCAAATGGAAAAACTTTTCCCCCCGGTTTTAAAAAAGGGGGGAAAATTTTTTTATTTTTAAAATGGGGAAAAAAGGGAAATTTTAAATTTTAAAGGGGAGTAAAAGACAATACCAGGAGGGGGCAAAAGGAAATTTTAAAGGGGCCCCATTTTTTGAAAATAAAATCCCCGGGAAAATTTTAGTCTTTTCTTGGTTATTTTGGGCCCCCCCCGAAAAACCCAAAACCCCAAAAAAAACCAACGAGGCGAAAAGATCCATTGTCCCAAAAAAATATGTCACAAATATCGGGGTGCGCTCGCGCACACATACATGCAGCACAACAAAACCCCAAAAACACAACACCCCCAAAAATAAACCCCAAAACAAAACACAACAAAAGCACAAAACAACTAAACCCACATAAGCACACCACATACACACACACCCTTCACTCCCCCCCCCCCCCCCCCCCCGCTCGCCGTACCCCGCGAATTGCCCCCAAACCCCCCCCCTTTCCCCCCCGGGCTTTCCCCCCTAATGTGCGCAAACGCTCCCCAAAACCCACACAGAAAACCCCAAAGAGGGGCGCGAGCGCGCCGTGTTGCAACCCACACCCCCCCGGCGCAACACACAACCTTAAAAAACATTTTTTTCTATGTATAAATTTTTGGAATTTTTCAAGATGTTACAAGCACCTGTTCGGGGCTTTGTTTTAAAAAAGATAAGATAAACACACATCCAATAACGTGTTACAAAAAGTTTCTGATATACAATTACACATATAAAAATTTATGCATGTGCATATTTGGGGTTTTCCCCCCACTTTTTTTTTTTTTTTTTGTTATGGGAAAGGGAAAACGGGGTAAAAAAGGCTCAAAAACCCCGGGAAAAAAATTTTCACAGAAAGGGGCAACTATCATTTCAGACCTATACAAAATGGTTCATTTTTATGCAATCAGACGTCAAATTTACTTTTCAAAAAATTTCACAGTTACCGTAGGGCCCCAACACCCCCCCGCACCCACCCCACGCGCGCGCCTCCCCCCCCCCCCCCCCCCCCCCTTCCCAAAATGTGTTTGCTCATGCATCAAAGTCTTAAAATTTATCAAGATGCCGAAAGCACCTTTTCTGGATTTTGTTTAATGCTTGATCTAGACAAAAAAACCCCAAAAATAAACCGTTTATCCCAAGACCTAAATATACACACATACAAAAATAAATTTGAGTGCTTGTGTGTGACATCACATTTTTTTTTTTTTTGTTAATTTTGGGGGGGAAAAGTGGATCAAAAACGTGCTCATAAAAAATTTGGGGAAAATTTTCACCAGCCAGGAGCAGATTCATTTCATGACCTTTACAAATGGTTCATTTTTATACACTAAACAGTCCATTTACTTCTAATCCGTTTACTTACACGTGCGTGCGCGCGCGCACCACACCCACACACCCACACACGCCTGCACGCCCCCCCACGCGCGCACGCGCCGCGCCCAGAGCGCCCCACACACGCACACAACACATACAAACACTCGCCACGCACACAAATGGTCATTCCCCCTTTTTCCCCCCTGCACATGCAAATTTGTAACTTTATCAAAATTTCCCCTTTGGGAAAATTTACTTCCTTTCCCTCTGTCATTCTCATTTTTCCCCCCCCCACACTCCCCCCCCCCCCCCGCCCCCCCCCCCCCCCCCCCTCCCCACCACACAGAGAGGGGAGAGAAAAGAAAAGAGAGAGGAGAGAGAGGAAGGGGAGGGGAGAAACACACCCCCAAAACTCTTTCCCCCCTTTTTAACCCCAAAACCAACACCAAAACACCAAGAACACACAACACACACACACACACACAAAACACACACCCCCCACACACACAGAGAGGGGAGAGAGGGAAAAAAACCCCACCACACCCTCTCCTTATGTACACACACAACACACACACCACAACACAGGGGAGAGAGAGAGAGACACACACACACACACACACAAAACACAAAAAACACGCACACACCACACACACACACATAAAAAACTTTGCGAAACACGTTTTTCAACTTTGGAAAACAGCTCGGCCCCCTTGTAAGATATCCCTTTTTTTTTTTTTGCCCCCCAATGTTAAACTGTCATTTACTGTCACGTTGGGCGGGGAGGGGGAAAAAAGGGGGAGAAATTTTAAAACCCCCCCACCCCTACTTCCCAATGCCATGATGGATTCCTCACCAGTCTGCAAAGCAAACTGCTTGGACAAAAGCGTTTGGGAGAAGTCTCTGGCCGGGTCCGCAGTTTGAGGGTTTTCGGGACAAAGATCAGGCACGCTGTGTCCCCCTGGCCATCTTTGCCATTTACCTCTGGGTGTTCTGGCCATGCCCAGAGCCGGCCCCCCGGGGGGTGACGCCTACCCATCCATCGGGGACCTTCCCCCCCCGGGGTTTGTCACCGTCTGCTGTAGCCCCGTCGGGGGGTGTGGGGGGTGCACCCCGGCTGGACTGGTGTTGACTGCTCCTTTTTGCGGCCCTGTCCCCCCGGTTGTCCCCCCGTTGTCTGCGGTGTCCAAAAAAAAACCCCCACCGCTTTTTCTTTTGGGGAAAAAATTTGGGGTTGGGTCAGGGGTTTTTTGGGGCTCGAGGAGCCTCTATAAATTTTTCTCGTGCCCCCCTTTTAAATTTTTAATAATTTTAAGATCTAGCAGTTTACAAAAAAATTTTCCCCTTTGGAATGACCAAGGGGCATGACGGTGGATGGTTTTTTAAAATTTGGGACGGGGTTCGTGATTTATTTTTGGCAAATTTTCCCCTTTACAATTTACACTTATTTTGTTTTAGCAGTCGCCTTTTTTTTTTTTTTTTAAAATTTGGTTTTTTTTTTTCTGTTTAAAAGACGTACGATGACGGGCCCCTTTTTTTCCGGGGGTGTATTTGCCCACTCGGAGGGAGAAACCCACTGATGTGCTGTGTTGAAAAAGGGTCAGTTCCATTTTTTTTTTTAAAAAAAATTTTTCAATTTTTTTCTGTTCCTGGGCTGTCTTGTCCTGAATCCCCCGGCTTTTAAAAACCCCCCTTCCCACTTTTTCTTTCCGAGTATTGTTAAAGCGATTTGGCGCATTTTTTTTCCCCGTTGGTTTTTTTTGGAGCCGGCTAACATCGTTTTTCGGGTTTTGTAGCTTTTTTGGAGTAAATTTTATTTTTCGTCTTAAAAAAGGGGTTCATTTTTTTTTTTTTACATAAAAAAATTTTAGATAAATTTTTTCAATTAAAAATTTGGGTGGGGCGTTTTGCTTCTGCTGTCATCCCCCCCTTTTTCCTTTTAGTAGAATAGTTGCGAGTGTTTTGTTCAAAACACCTTTCTTACAAATGATACCCCCTTTTTGGGCCCCTTCATTTTGGATTTTTTTTTTTTGGGGACGGTTTTTAAAAGTTTGTGATTTTTTGTTTTGTTGTTTCCAAAATCCTTCTTCTCTTACTAGTTGATGTTCCCTGCTCAAAATTTCCCCTTTCCCCTAAAAAACCTTTTCCTACCTGTGACTGACAAAGGAGTGGGGAAGGCGCCTTCTTCCTGGGGCCCCGGGCTGTGCTTGGTCTGTTGGTGCGTTTTTTTGTTTTGACGGAGTTTTTTTCGGTCCCCTTTTCGCTTTTCCCCCGAACAAGAGAGGGAAAAAAACACGCAAATAACTAAACGCACAGGAGTTTTGATTTCCCTTTAAAAAAAACCCTTCCAAAATTTGGCGAAAGGTGGGGGCACACCCCCCAAAAAAAAAAACCATCGCAGGAAAACCCCCCATTTTTTCCCCCTTTTTTTTTTTTTTTTTTTTCTTCCCCTTTTTTTTACACAAAGTACCCCTCCATTCAAAAAATCGATAAAAAGGGGCCCCTTTTTTTTTTAGAATGAGGAAAAACAAAAAATTAAACGAAATAAATGCAAGGCACTTTTTTTCTTATTTTGGGAATTTCAAAGGGAAGAAAACAAGCACCCCCATTTATTTCGGAGCGCTGGCTCGGTGCGTTTTTTCTCCGCGGTAAAAAGGGTTTTTCAACCCCCCTTGTGAAAAAAATTGGGGTTTTAAAAAATTAAGGTGTTGTATCGGGGACAAACCCCAAAAGGCAGTAACAGAGGAATTTTGAATGTATCACGGACCAGTTTTTTGTTGCAGCTTGGGGGGAATAACTTGTTTCTTTTTGTCTTTGTTTTGTTTGCTTTTTCTTTCTTTTCCCCTTTTTTTTTTCTTTTCCCCCCCAAAAAAAGATAACCAACAAAAAAATTTTTTTTACCCCCTTTTGTTACCCCTTTTTTAGGAGTATTTTTAACCCCCTTTTTTTCCCCACTACTTCAAAAATTTTTAAATTTGATTGAGTTGCCTCATTGGTAGTTGAAAGTTTAAAAATTCTTTTTTTTTGGGGGTAATTACGTACTTTTTTTTCGAACTGTTTTAATTCAGGCAAAATTTTATAGTGGGGTCAAAAATGGTGTGGCTGCGGAATCTTTGTAGGGGCTTTAACATTGTTTTGTAATGTGTGTGTGTGTGTGTGTGTGTGTTTTGTGTGTGGTGTGTGGGGGTGTGTTCTAACGTACAGTTTTAAAATTCTAAACCATGGTGTATACTTCACAGGTCCGTGCATAGGATTTTTTTAAGGGGGTTTCATTTGATGAAAAAAAAATGATGATGCGTGCATGGTTACTTTTTTGTCCCAAAAAAAGGTGTTGGAATGGGGGACTGTTTGCCAGGTGACAAAAAAGTACTTAAAGAAACCCCCAAAAAAAGCCAAGACAAACAAACGTCTGGAATGCTTTAAATTTTTTAAATTTTTTCTCTGTAACAACGAACAGGGGGCATACCTTATTTGATGAGGTGGGGGATTTTTCTATGTTTGGCAGATTTTTGCCCAGTCATTTTTGTTATATGACTTGCTTAATGAAAATTTCCCCCTTTCCCTTATTTCCAACACACACGCAAAGCACGTACGGGGGCGCCGGGACCCCCCCCCCCCCAAAAAACACACATACACACATACGACAACACGCACGCACGCAAAAAACGCATCAACCATAACATACAGACACAACGCACGCACCAAAAATACACACCACACAAAACACACACCACACACACACACACACACACACAAACACACACACACAACATCACACAACCCCAAAAATGCAGGACGCAGACAATGTTATCTTTGTATCTCAGGCTTGACCCCGGGGGGTTTGGTCCATGCGTAAATCAGGGGGCGGCTGAGCTGGACCCCCGGGGACCCCCCCTCCGATAAATTTTTTTTTTAAAAAATTTAGTTATTTATGTCATCACGCTTTTAAACCCCCTTTCTCAATGTGATCGCGTGGCTTGCTGACTGGTGTAGCGCATATGGACATGCCCCTCGCATCTGCGTCTTTCAGAAAGTAAAAATGGATTGGTGGTTTTAAAACCCCCTGAAAAAAGGGGTGTCAAAGTGAGGGGGAATGCAGGCGGAAATCATATCCCCCCCCAACAAAAAAGAACAAAAAAAATTTAAAAAAACCGAGGGTTTTTTGGACCTTTTGGTCTTCTTCATGCAAGACAAAAAAAATTCAACACGTAAAAAGGAAAAGAACGAAAAAGGGGACAATCATTGGGGCCCCTTTTAATTTTTTAGGAGATGGTATTGTTCGTTTTCGTTTTCATTGCCCCAAAAGTTGTTTGTCTTCCCCGAAGGGGCCAAAGAGGTCAAAAAAGCGGTGTTTAATTTGTTTGTGTTTCCTTAAATTCGGAGGCTTTGGGAATTTTTTTTTAAAAGTTGCCGCTGAGAAAGTGGGATTCCCGGGGTAAAAAACCTGAGTGCAGGCAAAAAACGGGGCCCACGCGGGTTGGGGGGGTTTTACATCAGTGCCCATCGTTTGGGCCGCGTTTTCCCAAAGGGTTCCCCGGGGAACGAAAAGCGATGAACTGTCTTGTTTTCCCGTATCACGTCTTCAGCCAAGCCCACTGGGAATTTTCAAGCAAACTAAATTGATTGGCCCCTTTCAATACGAGGGCCAGGTGGAGAAAAAAAGACGGATTTGGGGATTCATCACCCTCTCTTATAGTGGGGGACGGGTTTGGAGGGTAGAGTTTTGGGCATTAGAGGAGTTTAAATGATTAATGATAAGAACGTAATGGCTTGAAGTTTGTTATTTATCATTTGTTGAAGAAAAAGAGGATAGAGGATGGGAAATTAGGGATTGCCCAGTAGTCTGTCAGGAAGAGGCTCTGGGATATTGAAAGAAATTGTCCGGGTACTTTAGTAAAGGGACAGAAAAATTCCCCCTTACACCTGTGGTGTGGTCAAGGGCAATTTTTTAAAAGTGAGTGCTGTTCAGAGCACGAAATTGTGTGACTCCCTTTTTTTTTGGGTCAGACTGCAAGAAGACAGCCTGGAGAAGGATGGGCTCTTTTTATTTAAAAGCCGGCTTGGTAGCCGGCTTTTGGGGTTGATTTCAGGTCAGGGAAAGTCTCATTCCCCTGAGTTTAATTGGAAAATACGCCCAAGTGTAGTGTAAAATAGGTGTCTACCGGTCTGAAAAGAAAGTTTTAAAATTCGCTTTAATTTCACCAGGCAGTGGAGGGGAAGTTTTAAAGAGTATATTTTCATTTTTTTAAATTTGCTCTAAAGTTTTGCTTTGATGTTCATTGTATTTAGTCTACATATTGTGTTCTTTCCTAAAATGTTATAAAAAGGTTGATAATTTTCCCATAAACCTGTTTAGGTTTATAAAGTTAATTGTCTTTGTAAATTGTTAACTGCATTTGAACAGAGGGGACTTTCATCTTGCTTTTCTAAAGATTTTTTTGGGCAAACTATTTTGAAATCTGAACTCGGAGTTTAATTTTTAAAATTGTTGGAGAGGGGTTTTTAAGGGGACTTTGTAGAGCAGAGCGCTCGTTCCTGGGAATGGCCTGGGTTTTGTGAGTGGACTGGGAAGGATTTCCGAAGTATCTCCCTGTGACTGCAGGATGGGGTGTGTTTTGAACTGTTGTGATGGAGGTGAAGTGCCCGGGAAAGTTTCCAGTCGAGTGTGACCCCGGTCGCTGCAATTTTGCAAAACAAGTACAGTGTTAGGGTGAAAGAGTTTGAGTAAATGTGGGAAAAAGTTGTTTTAGTTTTGTTTGGTTATTTTGTTTATTGTTTATGTCTTTGAGGGCTATTTGTAAATAGGAAAGGAAGGAGGGATTGCTGAATTTCATGTGTATGTATCTGTTGAGAACCCTTTTGAGAGAGTGGGGTGGTTTTCGTGAAATTCATTATTATTTCTTTATTTCTTTCCTTCCTTCCTTCATTTGCATTTTTTCTTTCTTTCTGTAGGTTTTTCCCCCATTCTTGCTAACGATCATGTCTTACCACTACACCGGAAATTTAATTTTGGGGATGATTACGTTGTTTTGTTCCTAAATTTTGTCTATTAGCTATTCAAATTTTTCCCCCATTATATCTTTTGTTTGGGGGCCTCCCCTTCCATCTGGTTTCCCCATGTAATCTTTCTGAATTTTCTACTGCCATTTCCCTTGTCCCCATGTGTATTTTTCTTGGGGTCTGGCCTTTCCCCTTTTTCCAATTTTTATCTTTCTGGGTTGTCTGCCTGCCTTTCCCCTCTGTCCACATGTATACTTTTTGATGGGCTGGCTCCCCCTTTTCCAAATTTCCACATGTTTACCCCTTTTTGATTGTTGCCTGCCCCTTCCATCTGCCCCCCATTAACTTTCTTGTCTGGCCCGCCATTCCATCTGTCCTATGTAACCTTTTTTGATTGTCTCCCCCCCTTTCCATCTGTCCCATGTATATTTTTTTTGGGCTGTCGGGGTGCCTTTCCCCTCTGTCCAATTGTATCTTTCGATTTCTGTCGCCATTCCATCTGTCCAAAATTTATATCTTTTGTTGTCTGCCTCCCCTTCCCCTCGTCCACATTTATATTTTTTCGATTGTCGTCTGCCTTCCCCTTGTTCCCCAATATATCTTTTTTGATTGTTGCCATTCCTTTTCCCCCTTTTATATCTTCTGTTTTTCTTCTTCCCCTTCCATTTTCCAAAAATTTTTAATTTTTTTGTTTTTCTCCATTCCATTGCCCCCGTATACCTTTCGTTGTCTGCTCTTTTTCCCCCGTCCACATGTATATCTTTCTGATTTGTCTGCCTGGGCCCTTCCATCGCCCCCATGTATCCCCTTTTTATTTTTCTGCCTTTCCCCCTGTCCACATTATATCTTTTGTTGTTGTTTTCCTTTTCCCTCTGTACATGATACTTTCTTTGTTTTGCCTCCCAAAAACCCTTTTGTCCACATTATCTTTCTGATTGTCGTCGCCTTCATCTGCCCCCATGTAACCTTTTTGTTTTTTTGCCGCCCCTTTTTATCGCCCAAAAAGATATTTTTCTGAATTTTTTGGCTGCCATTCCTCTGGGCCCAATTTTTTTTTTTTCTTTATTTGTTCCCCTTTTCCCCTTTTCCCTATATCTGTCTCTTTTTCCGTTGCCTGCCCAAAAAACCATACCCTGTCTCCTGTCATCAGTCGCCGCCAAATGTCCTAAAATCTGCTCTCTGCAGTCTGTCTGCCTGTCCAAATTTCAACCCTGTCTCTCTGCAATTGTTGCCTGTCCAAAATTTTCCATATATCTGTTTTCTTCATCTTCTGCCCCCCAAATGTCCAAAAATTTTTCTCTTTTGTCATCTGTCTGTCGTTAAAAATTTCCCCCCTTTTGTTTTTTTTTTTGCGCCTTCTGCCTTTCCCCCCGTCCTTTACCCTCGCTAAAAAGGTGTTTATTTTTTGTTTTTTTTTTTAATCAGTCTGTCGTTCTTTTTCAAAAAAAACTCGAAAGAACATAAAAAAAGCAAATGAAAAGAATGAGACGGGGGAAGAGAAGAGAGAGAGAAAAGGGGAGAGAAGAGAGGGAGAGAGGGGAGGCAGTTGTTACGGGGAAAGAAAATGGCCCGGGAAAAAGACAGGGTGGGGAGTCCCCCAAAGTCCCACGTGTTTTTAAAATTTTTAAACATGGAAAAATAATACCAAAAACGTTTGGTTTTTGGGAAACCCTAAAGTGATTTTTGATGACAAATGTGAAGGGGGAATTGTTTTTTTAGGGGTTTGGGAAAAAAATACAGCTCTTAGCTAACGTGTTATGAGCCACTCAAAATCGATTCGTAAAATCCCCCTTTAAAGGGCCTAAGTGTGTGTTCTGAGCAAAGATTTTGCGAATTTTGTCAGTAAACTGGGGAAATCCATGGGTTTTAAGGGAAAAAAAAACCCCCTTTTTCCCCCGGGCCCCGGGATCATAAAAACTTGATTCTAAGTTTTAAAAAATTTTGGGTTACAAAAAACCCCCGGGTTTATTTTGTCGCAAGGGGGTTATCATCAAAAAAGGGGGTTTAAATTTTGGGGGGGGACCTATACAGATTATTTTTTTAAGTTTTTTAAAAATTTTGAGAAACCCCTTTACCCTTTTTTTTTTTCTTCCCTTTTTTATTGTTCGCGCTTCAATTTTGTGTCAGAGCACGATGAGAAGTCCCTTCCCTCACGGGGCCCCCGGCCCCCCGGGACCAAATTTCTGGGAAACTGTGGAGGAAGGGGTCACTGTTCTCAGTCCCTAACAACAGGGACACCACCTACCGCCCCTACCCCCAAAAAGGGGGATGCGGGGGATGGGGTTTATACCAATTTTTCCCCCCGGGAAAAATCCTTGCTTTTGGGGAGAACAGGACCATCCCAGGGGTTTGGTGTTGGTAAAAGGGGACTCAATAAAAGGATCTGGTTTTGGGGAAAAAAGGGGGGCTCAATAAAAAGGGCTTCATTTTTGGAAAAAAAAGGGGACTCAATAGAAAGGACTCTGGTGTTGGTAAAAAGGGGGGGCCCAAAAAAAAGAACTCTGGGTTGGGGAAAAAAAGGGGGGCTCAAATTTGAAAAGGGTCTCACGTTGGGAAAAAAGGGGGGCCAATAAAAGGACTCGGGTTTTTGAACAAAAAGGGGCCCTTTAGTGGGAATTCGACAAAGGCTTTGGGGAGGAAACAATCTGAAACCCCGCAAACCCCTAAAAGTTTGTTTTAAAAACGATCAAAACCAGAAAAAAAAAAAAAAAAATTTTTAAAAAAAGGCGAAACAGTAGGGGCGTGAGTCTGGTTTTTTCGGGGAAACAGGGGTTTATGGGGGTTTTTTAGGACCCTTTGGGGTATTTTGACCAAAACTTTTGACAGTACATTCAGGATGGGGAGGTGTTATAAGCCCACAGAAAAAAGACAAAAAAAACCCTTAAACCAGATTTTTACAAAACTTTCTTTGTTGCCCCGAGTCGTTGATTCATGTTTTTGTTGAAGGGGTTTTTTTGTTTCCTTTTTTTTTGGCCCCGATTCTTTTTAAAAAGTAAAAAATAGGGTAATTTTTTCTCCCAAAAAAACCTAACAAGAGAAAAATTTATTAAAAAAATTTGGGACCCCTTTTTTAAATTTTAATTAAAATCAACAAATCAAAGAAACAATTAATTTTGGAGGAAAAAAAAATAAACCAGGGGCCCAAAACTCAACGTTTTAAAAATTGGAAAAATTTCCCCCCCTTTCCCCCCCCCCCCCCCCCCCCCCCCCCAAAAAACCCCCCCCCCCCCCCCCCCCCCCCCCCCCCCCCCCCCCCCCCGCCATTTAAGTCCAAATTTTTTTGTTGCAATACGTTTTTCGATTAACAATATTTTTTTGGGAGGGGAAGAGGGGAGAGATGGAGAGTTTTACACAGAATAATTTTGACAAAAAAAGAAGAAAAAAGCAGAAAAAGGGGGAGGAAAAGAAGACCGAAAATAATGAATGAATGAATGAATGAAAAAATAAAATCTTTAAGGGTTTTAGAATTAGGCTCATTAAAGGGCCCTTTTTTTCAATTTGCCCCAAAAACAATCAATTTAAAAAAGTAAGGAACATCGAATTTCAAAATAACATAAAATAACGTTTCAGCTTTAAAAACTTCTCTCTCTCTCTCTTCTCTCTTTTCTTCCCTTTTTTTCTCTTCTCCCCCCCCCCCCCTCTTCTCTCTCTCTCTCTCCCCCAAAAAAAACCCACACCACCCCACACAACCACACAAACACCACACAATTCAATCAACTGCCTTTTTATCGCATCACTTTTTTTTGTCCCCGGGGAAGTATGTATAGTCTACCATGGGGCATAATAGTACAAAAAGAAAATTTTTCTTCATTTTTGAAAGTGGGAAAAAAGGGGGAAAAACCCCGTTTTTTTGCTGGAAAGGGGGTTCCCCTTTTTTACAGCCGAAGGGAAAAAACTTTTTTTAAAAAATCAAATTAGTTTTGGGGAATAATGAATCTGAGCGAATCATGCGGTGATGTAAATGTACAAATGATTTTAAATAATTGGGCATGCGTCATGAAAAATTTTTTGTGCATAAGAAAAAAAGGGGTTTTTGAATGTTATACATGAGTGAAGAGGCATATTCTATTGTACCTAAATACATCACCATAGAAGGATCGGATTGTTTCTGACGTGATCATTTTAATTGCTCGTTTTTGTAATAAAACAAAGTGGGTTTTTAATTTGATGGCGCACATTTACCCAGATAATAGGCATAGTCTAATCGACCCTGAACAAAAGCAAAATAATACATTTTTCGTGATGTTCGTTGAAAAAGTTTTTTAAATTGTGACAGTGGAACACACAACAAAACTTGTTTGATTAGGTTATGGATTGATCGTGCCAGGAAAGATTTTTTCGTGCGATGCCTAAAAATTTGTGCTTTGTAAATTGTTTTAATTTTTTATCTTTGTAATTTTTTTAATTTTGCTTCTTTTATGACTTGTTTTTTTGCGTGACTATTAAATAGACTCGGTTTTAGAGGATGAACAAGCATGTCATTTGAATACAAAGCCTTCCACTGATTTCTGCTTGCATTTTAATTGATAATTAATTTCTCGATGCTATGATAGAGTATTGTAAAGAGTATCATCAGCGAACAAATCACACACTGAAATTTTGAATTGATAAAGGGAGATCATTTATGTAGGGGAGAACAACGGGGGTCCTAAGTTTGACCCCTGTGGACGCCTTTTTGGCAACAGTCTTTTAGAAGAAAAAAACACCTCGGAAAAAACAGATTGGTACGGTTCGACAAATAAGATCTAAAAATGTTCCGTATTGTTGTCGACGCCGTAAACATTAAGCTTTTTTGCAGTATATAGTGAATTAATTAAAATAAAAAACCCTTTGTTTAAATCAATAAAAATACAAACTGCTTTTGTTTTTGATATCTTTTAGCCAAAAATTTGTGATCCGACACAAAGCCGTTTCACATGAATGTAGTTTCCTAAATCCTGATGATTGTATACAACAGTTTATGTTTCTCAAAAAAAGATGATAGATGGTGATGGATTGACGTTTAATGGCTTTGAGACGGACGATAGCAGCGAAATTGGTCTGTATTATTTGGATATTAAATTCCCTTTTTTGTGCAGAGGGATAATTTTTGCATGTTTAAATGCTTCTGGAAAGTAATGTTTAGATAAAATAGATTAAAGAGGTTGAAAGGGAAAAATTACAATATATGGTACAGATATTTTAATATCTTGGGACTGATTCCACAAAGTGTATGAACTTTTTTTTTCAAAGTTGATAGATAAAAAAAACCCTTCATTAACAGATATTAGGGGGATAGAAAAAACTTTGCGTGCATATTTCTTGCATCACAAAATTTCTGTAAATTCGCATGTAAAAATGCTAGTTTTTATCTTTCCCTTGTTTAGTTGTTACCAATACTGGCAAAAAAGATCATTTAGGGTTTGTACTGGAATGGAAATTCCTGTCTTGTAACCGGTCCGGTAAGTTTTTAATGGCTTTCCCCAAAAAGAGGCTCCGTTGTTTTTATTTTGGACCAACTTTCTGAAAGAATCACATTTAGACTTTCTAATCATGTACTTCACAATGTTGCGTTTTCTTTTATCTTTTCAGACCCTACACTTTTTAAATTGTCCCTTGTCCATGGCATTAGAATATCCTGAGTGAGCCAGACAGGCAGGATATTGATTTTGACTCGCCTCTGGATCAATGGGATGTGTTTGTCGACAATATTCAGAAAGGGGTTTTCGTCCAAAAGGCAAGGCATCATCTGGATCGGTGTAGCTATAGATGTTTGCAAAAGGCGAGGAAATGAGACCAGTTGAAAAGCGTGTAAGTTGAAGTTTTTGAATGAACGAAATGTGATTACCAAAGACTTGCTTTTGGAACTTTAAAACCTTTTTTGTTCCAAGTTACGCAAACAGCATTGTGGTCACTTGCACCAGTAGGCGGTCCACTATTTCTGTAAGTGCAGCAATGTTGACGAATATATGTGGTCTATAAGGTATTGATTTTGAAGTAATTAGCGGTAAAGAAATGCACTGTGAAGATTAATTGAATTGCAATGTTTGGACCATTAGAACAAGATGAAACAGATCTATATGAAATCCCCAATAATAGTATTTCTGTTTTTCAAAAGCCAACTTTTTCCATCATCTCACAAAAATCGTTATACCATGGACTTACTTTTAGGATGTCTGTATACAAATCCGACAAGAATTGACGCTAATGTCTTACTTTTTTACTGAATTTCAAGCCACGTTTTTTCAATATTTTTGGACAAAGATCGTTACGAATTTTGTATGGGACATCTTTTTGGACGTAGACAGCAATACCTGTTTCAAAATATTTTCAGGATTTTCCCCGGGCTTTGATATCCGGAATTGATATAGAATTTCACCAACGGGCGTTTGTCCATGCCCAGAAAATCCAAAGCATGGAAGGTTTATGATTATTATGAAGATTTTTGATACGTCAGAATTTTGTTTATGAGAGACAAATATTTAGGTGACCTATGCGCAGACCGTCTTGAGGCCAGTCTGATACATTCACATTGGTTTTAATTAGTGAATGGAGGGAAAGAGGTACCTGGGGATATACAGAATTACCACGTGAAATAGAGAGGATACGGAAATTAATCATTAGAATTTATAGTTCAACCTAAGTGCATTGGTATTTCATGTACAATAGACACTCAAGTTGCAGGGAAGTCCTGATGATTGCTAATGAGTGGAATAGCTACAATCCGAACCCCTACAAAAAAAGGATTAATTTGGGGGGGGGCATCAGAGGGGGAAAGCAGTCTGTGAGTAAAAAGAGAGGAGGCTGAAAAGGGAGTTGGATGTCCGGGGGAAAAAGGTCAAATTTATATTTTGGTGACCAAGACTTGAATCACAGAACTGATTTACTTGGTCTAAATTGTGACGTCGTTTCTTCTGTTTGTGACCGCGAGTAATGTTGTAGCGCCGCCCCACACGGTGGGGACGCTGTTGAAAAACGGTGACGGCGGTACAGGGTTGTCAAGGTGAGCGGCAGCGGACGGTAATCATGGCGGGGGCGCCTGCACGGTAGTCATGGGAGGGGGGGGCCTGCACGGTGGTCACTGTGAGCGGTGCCTGCACCGTAGTCACAGTGAGCGGCGCCTGAGGATAGACACAGTGAGCGGCGCCTGCAGGGTAGTTTACGGTGAGCGGAGCCTGCAGGGTAGTTATGGTGAGCGTGCGCCTGCAGGGTAGTTACGGTGAGCGGCGCCTGCAGGATAGACACAGTGAGCGGCGCCTGCAGGGTAGTTATGGTGAGCGGCGCCTGCAGGGTAGTTATGGTGACGGCGCCTGCAGGATAGACACAGTGAGCGGCGCCTGCAGGGTATTTACGGTGAGCAGCGCCTGCAGGGTAGTTATGGTGAGCGGCGCCTGCAGGGTAGTTCGGTGAGCGGCCCCTGCAGGGTAGTTACGGTGAGCGGCGCCTGCAGGGTAGTTACGGTTAGAAGAAGAAGAAGAAGAAGAAGAAGAAAAAGAAGAAGAAAAAGAAGAACAAAGAGCAAGAAGGCAAGAGGAGACAAAGAAGAAGATAGGTTTATCTTCTTCTTCTTTTCTTCTTCTTCTTCTTCTTCTTCTCGTCAACATCTCTCTCTCTCTCTGTCAATCTCTCCATCTCTTTCTCCACTCCTTTCTCTCTCTCTCTCTCTCTCTCTCTCTCTCCTCTCTCTCTCTCTCTCCTCTCTTCTCCAAAAGCTCACAGTCCTCCATTCCTCTCTCATTCTCTTTCTTACTCCTCCTCCTCGATTCTCCCCCTCCTCTCTCTCTCTCTCCTCTCTCTCTCTCTCTCTCTCTCTCTGCCTCCCTTCTTCTCTGTCTCTCCTCCTCTCTCTCCCCTCATCCCCCCCCTCTCTCTCTCTCTCTCTCTCTCTCTCTCTCTCTCTCTCTCAGAATGTCCTCATTTCCTGAGGTGTAATTGGTGGATTATTTCCCCTCTCCGGCACCGTGCCTTCCTTTCCGGTACATCAAGACTCACTGATGTCGCTGGCCAGTTGTTGTCATGGAAAAGGAGGGGGGAAAGAAGGGGGGGGGGGACAATATGTGCGTGAGAGAGAGAGAGAGGGGGGGGGGTTGGGAGAGAGAGATACAGAAAGAGAGACAGACAGAGGCAGAGACAGAGACAGAGAGACAGAGAGAGACAGAGAGAGAGAGAGAGGAGAAAAAGAGAGACAGAAACAGACAGAATTAGAGACAGAGACAGAGATACAAGAGAGATAGATAGAGAGAGAAGAGAAAGAGAGAGTGACAGAGACAGAGACAGAGACAGAAAGTAGACGTGGGGAGTTGTGGGGGAGTGAAAAAAAAGAGAAAAGTTAAAGAAGCCATCAAAATCAAGACCAGACGCTCCAGCCTGAACAGAGATCAAGGCTTTGAACATCCCCCCATCTACAATCAGATCCTGACAACCGTTCACCCCACACAACAGTCGCCCCACCAGGCCTCGCTGCCACAACAGCAACAGTGAGCTGATGAAGACAGGGCGACCCCGTCGAAATATTCTCCAAGTAAGTTTTGTTTCTGAGTCTTTAACTATTTTTCTAATGTTGAATCCAGAATCCAGAAACCTATATTCTCAATTAATCACTACTACTGTAACTATTGTAACTGATCGATGACCAGAACTACTGTAACTGATCGATGACCAGAACTACTGTAACTGATCGATGACCACTCCACCCAGGAAGTGACAATCACTACTACTGTAACTGATCGATGACCAGTGCTACTGTAACTGATCGATGACCACTATACTGTAACTGATCGATGACCACTACTACTGTACGTGATCGATGACCAGTACTACTGTAACTGATCGATTTACCACTACTACTGCAAGTGATCGATGGCCACTACTACTGTAACTACTGTAACTGATGGATGACCACTACTACTGTAACTGATCGATGACCACTACTACTGTAACTGATTGATGGCCACTACTACTGTAACTGATTGATGACCAGTGCTTCTGTAACTACTGTAAAATAATCGATGAACACTACTATTGTAACTGATCGATAACCACTACTACTGTAACTGATCGATGACCACTACTACTGTAACTGATCGATGACCACTACTACTGCAACTGATCGATGACCACTACTACTGCACCTGAGCGATGACCACTCAGCCAGGGAAGTAACAATCACTACTACTGTAACTGATTGATGACGACTACTATTGTAACTGATCGATGACTACTACTACTGCAACTGATCGATGACCACTACTACTGCAACTGATCGATGACCACTACTACTGTAACTGATCGATGACCACTACTACTGTAACTGATCGATGACCACTACTATTGTAACAGATCGATGACCATACTACTGCAACTGATCGATGACCACTACTATTGTAACTGATCGATGACCACTATTACTGTAACTAATCGATGGCCACTACTATTGTAATAATCGATGACCACTACTACTGTAACTGATCGATGACCACTACTATTGTAACTGATCGATGACCACTACTATTGTAACTAATTGATGACCACTACTACTGTAACTGATCGATGACCACTTTTACTGTAACTGATCGATGGCCACTACTACTGTAACTGATCGATGACCACTACTACTGTAACTGATCGATGACCACTACTACTGTAACTGATCGATGACCACTTTTACTGTAACTGATCGATGGCCACTACTACTACTACTACCAATAATAATGTATGGATTTTATATAGCGCAATTCTTGGGATCAACTCATTGCGCTCAACACACACTCAAACACTCGCACTAACATGTGTTCACACACACACACACACACACACACACACACACACGCACACACACACACACACACACACACACACACACACACACACACACACCGACACAGGCGCACTTATCAAGTTCATCGGTTCAAGCGTAAACAATACAGTTTTGCATGCAGTACATAAAAAGTCAGGTCAGAATAATAGACACAGCATTTAGATATTATGGTTGAAGAAGGCTTTCCTAAAGAAGTATGTTTTTAACTCTGACTTGAATTTAGATAATGTAGGCAGGTCACGTACGCTGTCAGGAAGAGAATTCCAAAGAGTAGGCGCACTAAAACTAAATGCTCTCTCACCGACTGTCTTTAACGAGCGCCTAGGAATTTTCAGAAGTTTTTGAGAAGATGAGCGAAGAGACCGAGAAGTTTGATAGGTGGACAGAGAAGCAGAAAGATACTGTGGGAGTGTCCCATCAAAGTAACGATAGGCGAAAACTGAGATTTTGAACTGCCATCGAAATTTGATGGGAAGCCAGTGGAGTTCACGTAACAAAGGTGTGATATGCTCATTTTTACGCTTTTTGAGAACAAGCCGAGCTGTACTGTTTTGCACCCTTTGTAATCGTGCAAGCTGTTCTGAAGGAAGTCCTGCTAACACAGAGTTACAGTAGCCTAGTCGGGACATTACCATGGCGGTGATGAGTCTGATTGTTGCCTGTGTGGAGAGGTAAGACGGATAGAAGCAATACGTCGCAATTCCAGGAAGCATGCACGACAAACATTAGATATTTGGTTCTGCTAGAGAGCGTTTGATCAATGCTGACACCTAAATATTTCACTGACTCTTTGAAAGGTAAAACAACACCATCAATTTCTACCGACTCAGCTTTAACCATCTTGACACGACAGGAGGTACCAACAGCCATGATCTCGGTTTTGTCACTATTCAGCTTGAGTTTGTTGCTGGTCATCCAGACTTTTACATCCCTAAAACATGCGGTAACATCTGATTGAGCACCTTGAAAATCGCTGGTGGTTGCGCTCTTAGAGAGTTCAGTGTCATCTGCGAATTTGTGGAAGTCACAGCCATGGGCAGAAATAACGTCAGATAAGGGCTGAGAATAAAGGGTAAAAAGAACTGGTCCAAGGACAGAGCCCTGGGGAACACCATACAGAAGAGGAGAAGGGGGTGATTCAGTACCATTAACGATTACCGTCTGTGTCCTGTCAGAAAGGTATGATGTGAACCATTTGAGAACCATATCGTCAAATCCAAAAGTAACCTTGAGTCTCTTGAGTCAAGAGTATCAAAAGCAGCACTGAGGTCAAGCAATGCTAGAAGGGAGACCAGTTTATCGTCTGATTACTACTGTAATGATCGATGACGACTACTATTGTAACTGATCGATGACCACTACCACTGTAACTAACCGATAACGACTACTACTGTAACTGATCGATGACCACTGTTACTGTAACTGATCGATGGCCACTACTACTGTAACTGATCGATGGCCACTACTACTGTAACTGATCGATGACCACTGTTACTGTAACTGATCGATGACCACTATTACTGTAACTGATCGA
This sequence comes from Conus canariensis, assembly GCA_033310375.1. Lineage (NCBI taxonomy): Eukaryota > Metazoa > Mollusca > Gastropoda > Neogastropoda > Conidae > Conus > Conus canariensis. The sequence goes on along the minus strand of JAMYXO010000603.1, from coordinate 12,127 downwards.
TGGCCACTACTACTGTAACTGATCGATGGCCACTACTACTGTAACTGATCGATGACCACTGTTACTGGAACTGATCGATGGCCACTACTACTGTAACTGATCGATGACCACTACTACTGTAACTGATCGATGACCACTACTACTGGAACTGATCGATGACCACTACTACTGGAACTGATCGATGACCTCTACTACTGGAACTGATCGATAACCACTCAGCCCAGAGAAGTGACAATCACTAATACTGTAACTGATCGATGACCACTACTACTGTAACTGATCGATGACCACTACTACTGTATCTGATCGATGACCACTTTTACTGTAACTGATCGATGACCACTACTACTGGAACTGATCGATAACCACTACTACTGTAACTGATCGATGACCACTACTACTGGAACTGATCGATAACCACTACTACTGGAACTGATCGATGACCACTACTACTGTAACTGATCGATAACCACTACTACTGTAACTGATCGATGACCACTCAGCCCAGAGAAGTGACAATCACTAATACTGTAACTGATCGATGACCACTACTACTGTATCTGATCGATGACCACTACTACTGTAACTGATCGATGACCACTTTTACTGTAACTGATCGATGACCACTACTACTGGAACTGATCGATGACCACTACTACTGTAACTGATCGATGACCACTACTACTGGAACTGATCGATGACCACTACTACTGGAACTGATCGATGACCACTACTACTAGAACTGCTCCTTAACGAATGTCGGGAGGACAAGAAGAGAGAGGTCAAGTCTTCCCTGTTCCGCACCTCCTCCTTGTGTGTCTATGCTTTGACTGACTGGAATATTGCACCTCCTCTTTGTGTGTCTATGCTTTGACTGACTGGAATATTGCACCTCCTCTTTGTGTGTCTATGCTTTCACTGACTGGAATATTGCACCTCCTCTTTGTGTGTCTATGCTTTGACCGACTGGAATATTGCACCTCCTCTTTGTGTGGCTATGCATTGACTGACTGGAATATTGCACCTCCTCTTTGTGTGTCTATGCTTTGACTGACTGGAATATTGCACCTCCTCTTTGTGTGGCTATGCTTTCACTGACTGGAATATTGCACCTCCTCTTTGTGTGTCTATGCATTGACTGACTGGAATATTGCACCTCATCTTTGTGTGGCTATGCTTTCACTGACTGGAATATTGCACCTCCTCTTTGTGTGGCTATGCTTTCACTGACTGGAATATTGCACCTCCTCTTTGTGTGTCTATGCTTTCACTGAGTGGAATATTGCACCTCCTCTTTGTGTGGCTATGCTTTCACTGACTGGAATATTGCACCTCCTCTTTGTGTGGCTATGCTTTCACTGACTGGAATATTGCACCTCCTCTTTGTGTGTCTATGCATTGACTGACTGGAATATTGCACCTCATCTTTGTGTGGCTATGCTTTCACTGACTGGAATATTGCACCTCCTCTTTGTGTGGCTATGCTTTCACTGACTGGAATATTGCACCTCCTCTTTGTGTGTCTATGCTTTCACTGAGTGGAATATTGCACCTCATCTTTGTTTGGCTATGCTTTCACTGACTGGAATATTGCACCTCCTCTTTGTGTGTCTATGCTTTCACTGAGTGGAATATTGCACCTCCTCTTTGTGTGGCTATGCTTTCACTGACTGGAATATTGCACCTCCTCTTTGTGTGTCTATGCTTTCACTGAGTGGAATATTGCACCTCCTCTTTGTGTGTCTATGCTTTCACTGAGTGGAATATTGCACCTCCCCTTTGTGTGTCTATGCTTTCACTGAGTGGAATATTGCACCTCCTCTTTGTGTGTCTATGCTTTCACTGAGTGGAATATTGCACCTCCTCTTTGTGTGTCTATGCTTTGACTGACTGGAATATTGCACCTCCTCTTTGTGTGGCTATGCATTGACTGACTGGAATATTGCACCTCCTCTTTGTGTGGCTATGCATTGACTGACTGGAATATTGCACCTCCTCTTTGTATGGCTATGCTTTCACTGACTGGAATATTGCACCTCCTCTTTGTATGGCTATGCTTTCACTGACTGGAATATTGCAACGATAGAAAATAGGTGGGAATAATCATTCAATCGCTGAACCTGCATTCAGTTAATATGTCAATCGCTGAACCTTCATTCAGTTAATATGTCAACCGCTGAACCTGCATTCAGTTAATATGTCAATCGCTGAACCTGCATTCAGTTAATATGTCAACCGCTGAACCTGCATTCAGTTATGTCAACCGCTGAACCTGCATTCAGTTAATATGTCAACCGCTGAACCTGCATACAGTTAATATGTCAACCACTAAACGTGCATTCAGTTAATATGTCAATCCAAATGACAGGGTTACCCCCACCCTTTCCATAACCCATTATCTTCTTTCCCCTCCCCTAGCGCCTCTCTCTCTCTCTCTCTCTCTCTCTCTCTCTCTCGTGTCTCTCTCTGTCTCTCTCTCTCTCTCTTCAACTTCTGTGCTCTCTCTCTCTCTCTCTCTCTCTACTCTCTACTCTCTCTCTCTCTCTCTCTACTCTCTACTCTCTCTCTCTCTCTCTCTCTCTCTCTCTTCATTGGTGAAGACCGTGTAAGAGAAGTCAGGAAAAGGTTGATGCCACACGTAAAGAAAGCTCGTCATGATGGAAATAGAGCTACAGTGACATCCAACCACCTCCTGATAGACGGCAAGAAATATTCTGTTGATTCCAGTGACATGCTAGTGGAAATAAAATAGGACAGTGGCCGGCGCATAGACATTGTGTGTGGTGTTTCAACAGAGGGAACAGACCTTCATGGTGCACCGGTTTTGCTGTCACCCGGTAACGGGTATGACACAGAGCTGGCACGTGCTGATCGTGAAACGGTTGACCTGGTTTGTTGTGCTAGCGATTCAACCACCAAACCTGAACATGTGTGTGTAAACAGTGAGCGTGTGTTGGTTGAATCCGTATCTGTGAATGACGCGCGTCATGACGGCGCGTGCAATGCTTCTCCCGGGTTTTGACCGTGACAATTCAGATTGTTTCTTTGTAAATAAAAATTCTAAATCTTTCTCTTTTCTCCATTGGAATGTGAATGGTTTACTGTCTAAATTGCATGATAAAGAATTTGTCTCTTTTGTTTGTTCTTTTGACTTCATATGTTTTGATGAAACATTCCTGGAAGATTTTCATTCATCTGTGTTTGTAGGGTATAAATCGTTTAGCAAACCTGCCATTAAACTTACAGCTCGTGGAAGGCGTTCTGGTGGTCTGTTATGTCTTGTTAAACACGAGCTTTGTTCGTTCATTAAGTTATTAGATATTAAATCTGATAACTGTGTTGCTTTTGTCATTGATAAATCTCTGTTTTGCGCAAAGAAAGATATCCTTTACATATGTGCTTACGTACCACCGATTGATTCACCGTACTATACACATTCTGACATTGAAAATGGAACATGTATGCTTGAGGAATTTGTGAGTGATTGTATACTTGCTCTTGATGATGTTTATGTTGTATTAAGTGGTGATTTGAACAGTCGAACTTCAAACTTTTCACATGATTTAGAAGATGATGGTTTACCTATTGATGATCAGTATGTAAGTACTCCTTTATGCACAAACAGAAATTCTGAAGATAATGTATTGAATAATTATGGTAAAATGTTAATCAATATGTGCACTACTTTGAATTTGTGTATCATGAATGGTATGTGTCAGGGCGAGCTGAATGGTCGCTACACATATATATCTGATAGAGGTAATAATGTAATTGATTATTTTTTTAATGTCACGAGATATGTTTTTGAGTTTCTCAAATGATTGTAAATTACAAGTGCTAGAAAGAATCGAGTCAGACCATATGCCTTTGTTGATGAACCTCAGTGTTCCAAATGACTGCATGAATAACACAAAAAGAAATGTTTCTAACCTTTTCATTGAAAAGTATGTTTGGAATGAGACGTATACTAATGTATTTAGTGATATAGTTTGCTCCCCTGAGATTCAACAGAGAGTTGAAATGGCGATCAGTGTAATTGATGTGGATATAAATGAAGCTCTGTATATATTTAACTGTTGCTTGAAAGAAGCAGCTGAGAGCATGAAAAAACAGAGCAATGTAAATGTAAAACATAGTTATGATGATGACTGGTATGATGTGGAGTGTAAGTCTGGTAAGAGAAAGGCCCGTGATTTGTTAAATAGATATCGTCGCACTTTATTGCCACCAGATCATGTTTTTTATAGTAATGCCAGACGTGCCTATAAACAACTTCTGAAAACAAAACGTAAACAGTTTAATCGAGCTATGTTATAAAAACTGGTATCCTCTGTAAATAACCAGAAGGAATTCTGGAATTCAATGCGGAGAATCCACAATAAAAGTAAACAACCATCTAACAATGTTAGTTTAGAAAACTGGTTTCAACACTTTCAGAAATTGCTTGAAAAAGAAGTAGATATCTGTAATATTATGGACGATGAAGGCGGTAGTGATAACAATGGTAACAATGATACCAGTGATACCAGTGATGATACATTAAATCGTCCAATTTCAAAAGATGAGATTCTGCTGGCTTTAAAGAAATTAAAGAATCGTAAAGCTAGCGGTCCTGATGGAATCATTGGTGAGATGTTAAAAAATGCATGTAAATCTGATTTGTTGTTAGATTTTGTCACAAAATTTTTAATGCTCTGTTTGACAGAGGTATGTTTCCTGAACTGTGGACTGAATCTATTGTCCTTCCTTTATACAAGAAAGGTGATGTTGATAACCCAAGCAATTACAGAGGCATTTCTTTGTGTAACATTTGTAGTAAACTATATAGTGCTGTTATCAACAGAAGGCTGCAGGACTGGGTAGAAGAAAAGAACCTCACTGGTGAATTTCAAGCTGGATTTAAGAGGAACTATTCTACAATAAACAGTAAACAAGTTGGGTATTTTTTGCTCCCATAAGAAAACCTAACACAGAGTAACTTTTATTCAAGACTGGCACAGCCTTTTAAACTTGAATAAAGTCAGACAAATACATAGACGAACAATCTAATAGTGGGGGAAAAAACAAGCGCAGGCCAACAACTGATCTATCTTCATAGTAATGACTTGGCAAAGATTTGGACTTAAGGAGGAGGGGGGGGGGGGGGGGGCGGAATTTGAAGATGGAGAAACTGGGAACATGAAATTCAGAAAATATGTTACAGATATGAAAACTCTTCACTAGCTGCATAAGGGAACCATCGCAATCCCTTTTGAAGGCAGATATATTTGTATTGCCTGCTCCGAGGCCTTTCGTCCGCTGGGTCGGACTCATCAGGGAGACACGGCTGGTTGTGTCTGCGCTCCTGGCGTCAAATAGAGACACACCACAGTCCATAATACTGTGGTGTTCTCACCGCCAAGAGTGCAAAAAAGAATCCAATAGCACCCCCAAAGCAGCCAGCGAAGAGTAGTAAATGAAACCAAACGAAAGTGTGAGGAGGAAAAAAAGTTGCTGAAAAACTAAAGACATTATGCAAACAGTATAAAATATAGGGGACAATCTTCGAGCCTACGCTTGAGGATCCACCCAAAGATGCAAGGGAGATCAAAAGACAAACACACAGACGGACAGAAACAAATACAAATAACCTCAATTTAATCAAAACAAAATCGGAAATGAAATGAGGCAGGGAACAGTAAACGATAAACAGTAAACAAGTTGGGTATTTTTTGCTCCCATAAGAAAACCTAACACAGAGTAACTTTTATTCAAGACTGGCACAGCCTTTTAAACTTGAATAAAGTCAGACAAATACATAGACGAACAATCTAATAGTGGGGGAAAAAAACATGATGACCCCCCCCCCCCCCTCCCCCCTTAAGTCCAAATCTTTGCCAAGTCATTACTATGAAGATAGTTCAGTTGTTGGCCTGCGCTTGTTTTTTCCCCCACTATTAGATTGTTCGTCTATGTATTTGTCTGACTTTATTCAAGTTTAAAAGGCTGTGCCAGTCTTGAATAAAAGTTACTCTGTGTTAGGTTTTCTTATGGGAGCAAAAAATACCCAACTTGTTTACTCTTTATCGTTTACTGTTCCCTGCCTCATTTCATTTCCGATTTTATTCTACAATATCATATGTTTACTTTAATGGCATTTGTGCAAAAACAATTTTGTTTGAATCGCAAATTATATGTTGCTTTTATTGATTTCGAAAAAGCCTTTGATTCTGTTAATAGAAGTATTTTGTGGCGTATTTTGTTTAAAAATGGAATTAGAGGGAAATTATATCGAAGTGTCATGAGCATGTATGACTCCGTCAAAGCTAGAGTGAGAAGCGGTGGGTCTTTGACTGATTGCATAAACTGCACGACTGGTGTTAAGCAAGGTGATGTGTGCAGTCCTATATTGTTTTCCTTATTTATTAATGAACTGACATTAGAAGTTACCAATTCTGGACGACATGGAGCAAAGTTTATAAATGATTTTTTTGGAAATTTTCATTCTTATGTCAGCAGACGATGTTGTATTAATGTCTGAAACTATAATTGGTTTACAATCCCAGCTGAAAAGTTTAGAAAGAGCTTCTTTTGCATTGCAGCTAAAAATAAACATGACGAAAAGTAATATAATTGTGTTTAGAAAGGGCGGTTATCTTGCCGCCAGAGAAAGGTGGACATATAATGGAGTCGAAATGCCCGTAGTGAATGCTTATAAATATCTTGGTATTTATTTTTCTACACGCTTAAGCTTTACCTTTGCTTGTAAAGATCTTGCAAGTAGAGCTAAATATGCTTTATTGTGTATTTTGAGGAAATTGGCACAGTTAGATAATGAATCTCTATCTTTGTTGTTGAAATTATTTGATATTCAAATTCAACCAATGTTACAATATGGTGCTGAGATATGGGGCTTTGATTCTGCTGCTATGCATATTGAGAAAATTCATTTGTACACTCTGAAGAAATTTCTTGGTGTTTCGATGAGAACACCAAATGATTTGGTATATGGAGAGATTAACTGATATCATATCTATTTAATATCTGTGATTAAATGTATTCGTTACTGGTTAAGGATAACACAAATGGAACCACACAGATTACCTTATAAAGCCTATACGATGCTCGTGGAGTTAGATGCAAGGGGTAAGAAAAACTGGGTCTCGAATGTAAGGCTAAAGTTGTATGAATATGGATTTGGTTTTGTATGGGAAAATCAGGGTGTTGGCGATATAAATGCTTTTGTCCGTGTTTTTCGACAAACATTGATTGATTGTAGATGGCAGAGGTGGAACTCTCATGTTGAAGACAGTAATAGATTTAATATTTATAGAATGCTAAATCCTATGCATTGTGTTCCGAGGTATTTGTCAATGGTTATTGACAGACATTTGAAATATATGATAACCAAGTTCAGATTTGGTATATCAGATATCTATGCACATTCACAGCTTTACAGACATTTAAACGATCATGTGACTGTTTGTCCATTATGTCTGGAGTCTCAAGAAAATGAAGTTCATTTTGTTCTTTCATGCCCAAAACTAAGTGATCTTGGACAACAATGTATTCCATCCAAATACTATAAGCATCCTTCACTATTCAGATTAATTTTGTTAATGTCATCGACAAATGATAAAATAGTGAAGCAGCTTGCTGTGTATTTTTACAGAGGGTTTAAACGAAGAAATTCTGTAATACCTTAGTTTGTTTGTACCCCTGATTAGAAATGGATTATGCAAAGTTCTTTTATATGTATCCCCCTTCTAAGGGGCTATGGCCTTTACGAATAAACATCTGCATCTGCATCTGCATCTCTCTCTCTCTCTCTCTCTCTCTCTCTCTCTCTCTCTCTCTCTCTCTACTCTCTCTCTCTCTCTCTCTCTCTCACTCTCTCTCTCTCACTCACTCATACACAGATTTTTAGCCAGATATAAGAAGGAAATTTTACAGTTTTGTTGTTGTTGCAAGAATGGATGTAAAGTAAGTCATTGGGCTGCTGACCAGTTGTTCATATTATTTGCGTTCAGTCAGCAGTTTTCCCAGGATAAAATGTTGCATTTATTGACGTTGAAAAGACTTTCGACGTAATTTTAAGAAAATTACTTCGGCCTAATATGCTGGAAAAAATTAAAAAGGCTCAAATGTATACATGTATCTTGAAGCTGTATGACGTAGTCACGGCTAGAATCCGAAGTGAGACACAGTTCACAGGTACCACCCACTGTACGAATCGGGTAAAACAGGGAGTGGCTTCTAGCCCCTTTTGCTTTCCTTGTTCAGAAATGAAGTGGAGCTAAAAAAAAAAAAAAAAAAATCAATATTGGCAGACACAGTGTGATTATGAATAGCAGTTTATTGGGAATTACTCATTGTGTTGTTTCTGATGGTATCATCTAGCAGTGCCTAATTCAAGATACAGAAGAAATCGTGACTGTGAATGAAAATATGTCCACTGTGCTGGAAAAGGGTCATTGTGCGCTGAGCTATCCTGCAGAAAAGGATCATTGTGCGCTGAGCTATCCTGCAGAAAGGGATCATTGTGCGCTGAGCTGTCCTACAGAAAGGGATCATTGTGCTCTGAGCTATCCTGCAGAAAAGGGTCATTGTGCGCTGAGCTATCCTGCAGAAAGGGATCATTGTGCTCTGAGCTATCCTGCAGAAAATGGTCATTGTGGTCTGAGCTATCCTGCAGAAAATGGTCATTGTGCACTGAGCTATCCTGCAGAAAATGGTCATTGTGCGCTGAGCTATCCTGCAGAAAAGGGTCATTGTGCGCTGAGCTATCCCACAGAAAAGGTGCATTGTGCTCTGAGCTATCCTGCAGAAAAGGGTTATTGTGCACTGAGCTATCCTGCAGAAAGTGGTCATTGTGTGCTGAGCTATCCTACAGAAAATGGTCATTGTGCGCTTAGCTATCCTGCAGAAAAGGGTCATTGTGCGCTGAGCTATCCTGCAGAAAATGGTCATTGTGCGCTGAGCTATCCTGAAGAAAAGGATCATTGTGCTCTGAGCTATCCTGCAGAAAAGGATCATTGAGCGCTGAGCTATCCTACAGAAAAGGTGCATTGTGCGCTGAGCTATCCTGCAAAAAATGGTCATTGTGCGCTGAAGTATCCTGCAGAAAAGGATCGTTGTGCTCTGAGCTATCCTACAGAAAATGGTCATTGTGCGCTGAGCTATCCTGCAGAAAAGGATCATTGTGCTCTGAGCTATCCTGCAGAAAAGGGTCATTGTGCGCTGAGCTTTCCTACAGAAATGGTGCATTGTGCTCTGAGCTATCCTGCAGAAAAGGATCATTGTGCTCTGAGCTAACCTACAGAAAAGGATCATTGTGCGCTGAGCTATCCTACAGAAAATGGTCATTGTGCGCTGAGCTATCCTGCAGAAAATGGTCATTGTGCGCTGAGCTATCCTGCAGAAAAGGGTCATTGTGTGCTGAGCTATCCTACAGAAAATGGTCATTGTGCGCTGAGCTATCCTGCAGAAAATGGTCATTGTGCTCTGAGCTATCCTGCAGAAAAGGGTCATTGTGCGCTGAGCTATCCTGCAGAAAAGGGATCATTGTGCGCTGAGCTATCCTGCAGAAAGGGTCATTGTGCTCTGAGCTATCCTGCAGAAAAGGGTCATTGTGCTCTGAGCTATCCT
>JAMYXO010006044.1:0-14342 GCA_033310375.1 Conus canariensis | reverse complement strand
GAAAATTTTCCCAACTTGTCAAAGATCTCTCAAGTAAGCAGGGGCCAATAATTATGGTTATCGTCTTTTTTGTTTTATGTAAATCACTGTCAAAATACATTTTTAACAAAAGAATTGGTTAATGTGGTTTTGGGGAACAGCCGTAAAGGAAGAAAGTTGTTGATTATATTATTGGTTCTGATATTTGATGGAAAATGAAAGTAAGTTTAAAGTTGATGTTTTTGAGGTTGTTCTCTGATGTGCATTGCCCATTTCCCTGTCTCTTCCGTTAAAAACCTTTTTTGTTTTCAATAAAAATAATGGTCAAAACACTCTTGCTCAAGGTATGAGGGTGCAGAGATTAAAAGAGGGTTAAAAAACAAATGTAATGAATATAAAGAACATTTAGCAAATTACAATGTTGATAAAAATTGTAACTTTTTTTGAAAAAGGCCCCAAAATTTTCAATCGTGAAATGAAAAAGGGTTTTGTCAATTCTTGTTTTTTCGGAAGGGTACATTTTATTCTCTATATTAAAAATAAATTTATGAAGGGAATCAAAGGGGGTTTGATAAGGAGTGAATGTTTTGAAGCCAGTCTTTAAAGCAAAGAAAAAGAAAATGTTAAAATTTACTGTGCAAATCAAAATTCTTGTGCAAAAAAAGCAAAGAATATAAAAATTTTTTTTTTGAGCGATTGAAAGGAGCAACGGGAAAAATCTAGGGGAATTGCGAGTTTTAAAAAACTGAAATCCAAGGGATTTTTGGAGGAAAATTAAAGGCAAAAAAGCTTCTTTCGTGTCCTATACCTCTTGAAAAAGGGTTTTTTAAAAAAAACATTTCCAGTCCCCTTTTTCAAAAAACTGGATGTAATGTATCATTTTTAGTAATGAAGTACTGAAGGAAATATCAATCTAGACATTTTAAATGATTAAATTACGAGGATAAAATTGAAAGAGTATTAAATTTTTAAAAGAAAAAATAAAGCAGGGAGTTGATTTGTAAGGAATGTTTTTTAAAAGAATAGTTTTCCCTTTATGACGGTTTTTTTTGTTTTATTGTTTAATCGTTTTTTGGGATTCTGGTTTTACCAAAAGATTGGGTAAGGGGTTTTTGTAACTCTATAAAGGAAAGGGATCAACAAGATGCAATAACTAAGGGGATAACAGTGAGTTGTGTGGCAATTTTTCCTTTCTTCTAAAAGCGGGACTTACTTATTTTGTTAAAATATTTTGTTTACTTATTTCAGAAAACCAAAGCGGTTTTTGGCAGCTTTCAACGTTGACCATGTTTTTTCAAAAATCATTGATTGAATGTTTGAATCAACAAGGGAAATTTTTTCTGTGTTTTATTGATTACAAAAAAGGCATTTGTTTTCTATTTGGAGGCATTGCTTTTGGCAAAAACTTGAGTCAGGATTCGGGGAAAAAATTATGGTTTTTAATAATATGTATGATCAAATAAAACGGTTTTTTTCTAATTGGTCAAAAATCAGAGTTCTTTGGCAGTTTTAGGGGAGTTCGTCAAGGAGAAAAAAACCTTTACCTTTTGTTTTCATTATTTTTTAATGTCTACGGGCAGTTCTTATTGAAAATAATGTTTTACTCTAGAAGTGATTTAAGCAAGAGTTGAAACTTGAACAGTTTATTAAATTGTTTTTTTGTTATATGGATGATTCAATTTTTTGGAAAATTTAAATCAGCTTTGCAAAAAAAACTTAATACCTTAAGGTTATTTGACGCAATGGCAATTAAAAGTAATCCAAAGGGAAAACACAAATAGTTTTCTTTAGGGGGAAATGTATGCGGGGAAATTTTTTTTTTTTTGGGGGAAAAAAAAGAAGTTTTAATTTTAATGAAATATTAGGCATGAGTTCAGGCTGTCGTTTTTCAAAGCAAAAAAAAAAGTGTTTTAATAGGCTCTAAAAGGGAATGTTTTATTATTACAAATGAAGGAAGCAGAAATTGCCAATTTATGTTTGCATCAAATTTTTTTTTCCATGGGTGTACCTGTGTTGTTGTATGGTTGTGAAATTTGGGGTTAGAAAAGTTGATTTTTGAAAAGTTACGTTCGTTTTTTAAAAGTTTTATTTAGATTAAAAAAAACTTCAAAGACTTCAATGATTTTGGTGAAAACCGGAATCTTCCTTTTCTGTATGATTTTTAAAAAAGGTGAAAAGATAAAGGGTTTTGGGCACCCTTCGTTGTTCCTGATTCTAGAAGTATTCAAAAAAAAGTATATATCTTCATGAATATATACAAAAGGAAATTTTTGTTTCACCATGGTTGTTTGTTAAAAGATTTTTTTTGAAACTGGTTTTGATTGTGTTTTGGGAATCGCATTCATTACAAACGAAATAACTTAGTAAAGGGGTTAAAAAGGAGTTGCAAAAAAATTAGCTGTGATTGGCGCAGTTCTCTTGAAAACAGCAACAAGTGTGTATTCTATAAAAGTGTAAAGACATTATATTTCTACCTTACCAGATATTTATGTATACTTTATTTAAATTAAGAATGTGTAGTAACATAAATTGCAATTTGAAATTGGAAGGACACCATAATGTTCCAAAGAGAAGGGTGTATTTGTCGTAACTGTGAAAATGGCTGAAATTGGAGGATGAATTTCATTTGCATCCTGGAATGCCAAAAATTATAATGAACTCTTGAAAAATTCATTCCTAAAAAAAATCTAAAAACAAAGTCTGTTTCCAAATTTTGTAATTTATTTCAAAAAAGGAAGACGCAATTTGTTTGAAAATGGGAAAAAGATTGTTTAATGAGATCATTTACAGTTCACCAGATCGCATCCTCGCAACTATTGTTACACCATTGTGGTGAATGAGTTTACAGTATTTCCTCTTTGTTAAATTTGTTCCTCCATGCCCCAACAGGGGGTCAAGATTAAATCTGAATAGAATGAATTTGTGGTGTGTGTGTGTGTGTGTGTGTGTGTGTGTGTGTGTGTGTGTGTGTGTGGTGTCTCTGTGTCGGTGTTGTGGTGTGTGTGTGTGTGTGTGGGTGTGTGTGTGTGTGTGTGTGTGTGTAGTGCGTGCGAGTGCGTTCGTGCATTGCCGTGCGTCTGTTTGTGAGTATGTGTGTGTGCATGTGTGTGTTGTGTGTGTGTGTGTTTGTGTGCGTAGCGCGCGTGCATGCGTGTGTGCGTGTGTGTGTGTGAGTGTGTGTGTTTGTGCATGTGCGCGGTGCATGCGTGTTGTGCACGTGTGTGTGTATTGTGCGTGTGTGTGTGCTGTGCGGCGCACACACACACGCGCGTTCTTTCGTGCGTGTGCACAACTCACACGAGCACAAACACGTCTTTCCTCAAACCAAATGATTTTTTTTAATATGCTCTTTTTTATTACTTTCGTTTTCTTGCTGTCGCCATTTTCCTTTCAACTGTGTACCGTAGAAGTGGTCAACCCGCTTTTTGTTCGTGTGGTCAGTTCTTGCTCTATTCGTCTGGCCCAACTCAGAAAAAATATCATAGCTGTTCTAACCCGCGTTGTGTTCGTGTGGTTTGTTCTTGCCTTTATTCGCCTGGCCACTCAGAACAATCAAAGCTGTTATAACTCGTTGTGTCGTGCCATGTGGGTCAGGTTCTTGCTCTATTCGTTTCTGGCCACTCGAAAACAATCAAAGCTGTTCTAAAGCGTTGTGTTCGTGTGGTCTGTTAGTGCTCTAGTCGTATGGCCACTCAGAAAACAATCAAAAACTGTTCTACGCGTTGTGTGCGTCTGGGTCAGTTCTATGCTCTAGTGTCTGCCACTCCAGAACACAATCAAAGCTGTTCTAACGCGTTGTGTTCGTGTGGTCAGTTCTTGCTCTATTCGCCTGCCCACTCAGGCAGCAATTCAAAGCTGTTCTAACGCTGTGTGTCGTCGTGGTCAGTCTTGCTCTATTCGTCTGGCCACTACAAGTGACATCCAAAGCTGTTCTCCTCTGGCTTCACTTCTCGACTACAGTCACCAGGTTCAAAACTAGTTGACACCGTGACCATAACTTTGTTCTAACTGGTTATTCGTATCGACTTGCACACGCCGCTTCCCAGTGACCATCCTGCACGATGGTTTCAATGGTTCTTGTGGTCCACCTTCAAAACATTTCGTGTGGGTTTGTGTGAAAACGACATGAAGAGGTAAAAAGTGCGCTGCGCCGCGCGCGCGCGCGCAGCGCGGTGTGTGTGTGTGTGGGTGTGTGGTGTGTGTGTGTGTGTGTGTGTGCTGGTGCGCGCACGGCGCATTGTCTGTAGTAGTAGTGGTAGTGGTGGTGGTATAGTAGTTCTTTCATTTTACGTCTTTTCACTAATTATGTGAGAGGAGAGAGAGAGAGAGAGAGAGTGAGAGAGGAGAGAGAGAGAGAGGAGAGGAGAGAGAGAGAGGTGCGTGCCTTAATGTCTGTCTGTCGGAGCGTGCTTCTGTACAGGGAGTGTTGTGTGTGTGGTGTGTGTGTGGGTGTTGTGTGAGTGTGTGTGTGTGTGATGTGTGTGGTGTGTGTGTTGTGTTGTGTGTGTGTGGCTGCTGTGGTGTGGTGTGTGTGTGTGTTTTGTGTGTGTGGGCTGTGTGTCTGTCTGTCTGTCTATCTGTTGTGTTGTGTGCAATGTGCATAGCATGCGTAGTGTATATTTGTGTGTGTGTGTGTGTGTGTGTGTGTGTGTGTGTGTGTGTGTGTGTGTGGTGTGTGTGTGTGTGTGTATGTGTGTGTGTGTGTGTGTGTGGTGTGTGTGGGTGGTGTGTGTGTGTGTGTGTGGGTGTGGTGTCTGTGTGTGTGCCACTGTGTGTGTGCTGTGTGTGTGGGTCTGTTGTCTGTCTGTCTGTCTGTCTATCTGTCGTGTTGTGTGCTTTGTGCATAAGCATGCGTGTGTGTATATATATGTTGTGTGTGTGTGTGTGTGTTGTGTGTGTGTGTGCCTGTGTGTGTGTGTATGTGGTAAAAACACCTTGTGTTGATGACGTGGTGTCTGTTTGGTGTGCATGTTTGCCATGTTTTGATTCGAACTCTGATTGTTTTCTTTTTTTTTACTATGGGTTGACTTAAAGATAATGGTATTATCATATTCGACAAATCTTCATAAGAAACGTCGTACTGAAGAAACCTAGCGCGTCCTCCAAAGGAGAGAAGTACAACATAAACTTTATGTCTAACATATTAAAAAACTGTACGAGACACCAAAAAGATGTGTTCTCCTCATTTCGACCTTTTTAATAGCTTTCTTCAAGGCAAAATACCTAAACAGCGCAGAAATGTTTTGACAGGAATGTTTTAGGCTAGACATTTTAGACGTCCGAAAACAGTCTGCAAGTAGATTACTGGACGTTGAAAGTAAGTAGAAAGAAAGGCGAAGGTTAAGGTACGGTGTGTTTGTCTTATAGCCCAGCCGACCGCACAGGGCCTATGAGGGCCTGTCACTCATCGTTAAAATCAACTCAAAAGTCAAAAAAAAGACTTTCTCACATCACTTTAAATACCATCTTCTAAAAGAGTACCAGAAGATACTTTAATTAAAAAATCTTTCTTCCGTAAAATTCTTAGATCAGATCAAAAAATGTTGATCTCATTTAGAAACTCAAAGATCCACGTCAGGTGGACATCTCTGAACAGGTTTTCATGGAGTCCGTGTTTATGGTATCACATCTTGCAAGTCCCACCATCTAAAAGAATGTGTTTCGCTGTGAGTGGAACATAACATGGAATGCCACCCGGAGCTTCTGTCACCTTCTTATAAGATAAAGAATGGGATATAAAAAAACGAGTGGCCTGTGTGCAGCGGCACAAGAATGTTTCGTCTTTACGGCACGCTCGGGAACATGGTAACGATACCATCCGATCGTGAGTGTCCATCTAACAAGTCGTTCAAGTACCAGCCGGATTAACTCTCACATATTTTTTTTCCCTCAAAGAAGACACTCTTGGTGGAGTTTATTTTCAGAAACATGACCACAGAACACATGGGTCACATAAACCGTTCTAAACAACTTCTGAATCACTTAATAAAACAACACGGTTCTTTGGGTTGAAGAGAACCAAACATCCACAACAAAAATTAGGATTTCTTCAGCTTACTGCGAAATTACCTCATGGATACCGCTCCCCCCCCCCCCCCCCCCCCCCCCCCCCCCCACCCCCCCCATCCTCTCGCTCAGTCTCCATCATGGAGATGTTAAGGTTTCTTTGCACGCGCTCTCCCACTCAGAATCGAGATGAAATGAAGTCCCTTTTTCCCCCACTAAGGCGAAACGTGTGGATGTCGTGTCAAATCCTTCATTCAGGAGGCCTCGACTGGCGGGCCCCGTTTAGGACTGGTCTGTGGGCGCTATTGTGTTGGCAGGAATCACGGGGGATTGGAGTTGTAGTGTTTGTACTAAAGGTGGTTGACGTATTGAGTGTACGTTGTCTGTCTGTCTGTCTGTCTGTCTGTTGTCTTGTCTGTCTCTCTCTCTTCTCTCTCTCTCTCTCTCTCTCTCTCTCTCTCTGTGGTTGTGGTATGCATGTGTGTGTGTGTGTGTGCATGTGTGTGTGTGTTGTTTGTGTGTGTGTGTGTGTGTGTGTGTGTGTGTTGTGTGTTTGTGTCTGTTTCTGTCGGTGTCATGTGTGCGTATGTGCGTCTGTGTATCTTGATGTGTGTATGTGTCTGTGTGTCTTTGTGTCTATGTGTCTGTGTCTGTTTGTGTCTGTGTTTGTGTGTTTTTCTGGTGTGTGTGTGTGTCTGTCTGTCTGTCTCTATGTCTGTGTCTCTGTCTGTCTGTCTATATGCCTATCTGTCTGACTGTCTGTCCGTGTGTTGGAGTTGCTCTGTCTGTGTCTGTGTGTTGTGTTGTGGTGCAAATGAGTGTGTGTGTGTGTGTGTGTTGTGTGTGTGTTGCGGGTGGTGTGTGTGTGATGATGTGTCGTTTGTGTGTGGTGTGTGTGTGTGTGTCTGTCTGTCTGATCTGTGTCTGTCTGTGGTGTGTATGTGTCTGTCTGTCTGTCTGTCTTTTTTCTGTCTGTCTGTGCCTGTGTCTGTGTGTTGGGGGGGGGGGGTGCATGCAGTGCGTGTCGTGCCGTGCGTGCGTGCGGTTGGTGTGTGTGTGTGTAGTGTAGTGTGTGTGTGTGTGTGTGTGTGTGTGTGTGTGTGTGTCCTGTGTGTTTGTGGTGCATGGCGTCCGTGCCGTGAGAGACTGAATAACAGAGAGAGACAGAGAGAGAGAGTCGAGAGGAGAGAGAGGGAAGAAGAGAGAGAGAGAGATCGACGAGAGAGAGAGAGAGACCTTTACTACAAATGCATGAGTCTCGTAAACAGAAAGAACGTAGTGAGAGAGAGAGAGGAGAGAGGAGACGATGGAGGAGAGAGATGATGGAGAGACGAAGAGAGAGAGAGAGGAGAGAGTGAGAGAGAGAGACAGTGGAACCGAGAGCCTAATCCGGAGAGGTGCCATTTACAATTTTACCTTCAAGCTGAGCCTTCTATGGAATGTGTTTTGTCTACAGTAGTGGCCCTGCCCCTGGACCTTGTCGGATACCCACCAGCATTCTCTTGGCATCCTCTTCTTCCTTCTTCGTCTCCTGTGTTACCACCATCTCCCCCCCTCCACTTGCTTTCCACTTTCACTTTTGACCAACACACACACACACACACACACAACACACACACACACACCACACACTACACACACACACTCACACACACACACGCACGCACGCACGCACACGCACCAACACAACCACACACACTCTTGCCATACAAAAAAACTTTGACTCCTGTTTTAACCACACTCTCCCCTTTACTTTTGCCACTGCTTCAGTCCTGTTTGCCCCCAGCCTCTGTCTCTGTGGTTTTGCTTGTCTCCAGGTCATTTCCCTGATCTACAGAGCTTTTTCGTTTTCCTTTGACATGTATACTGCTTCTTGAACTTTCCATTCTCTTCCAGTCTGTAGTTTGGAGAGCACGAGGCTGGTCTCATTAAATCCTTATAGTCGCTGGAGTCCTCAAGCCATGGTTACGTCACTTGCTTCGCCCTTCTTTGTACTCGGGGTGGATGGTACTTTTAACTTGGCGTGCGGCTGTAGAGCGAACGTATGTTTGCCCTCGTGCAAAAAGTGGGAGGCTACGGCACGTGCCAGGAGTGTTTCCATGTTCTTGGTGGTTTCCCCCCCCGCGCGCGCGCAGCGCGTGTGTGTATGTGTGTGTGTGTGTGTGTGTGTGTGTGTGTGTGTGTGTGTGGCATGTTGTGTGTGTGTGTGTGGTACGTGTGTGTATGTGTGTGTGTGTGTGGGGGGGGGGGGCGTTTGTGTGTTTGTGTTATTCAATCAATAGTTTAATGCCTTGAACCGAAAACAGGTTTTATATATGACACAAATAAATAAGAGGAAAGATTCACGAAACCAAAGGACGAAAACAAACATTCATGCTTGTTGTTGTATCCAACTATCATCATGTTTTATCAAGTTGGCCTTTCATACCATTTTACTTATCGACACTTTGAAAATAGCTTACACGTATTTTGAGATCCTCCGCTTGATTAGCTCGTCATTTTGATATTAAGTTAGATGGGCCTTGCGCATTTTGTATATTGTATTTGTCTTTGATGTGTTCTAAAAACTGCCGCTTATCTCGTTAATTTAGTAAATTTTTCTAAGAATGAATTTTGTCTTTTACTTCATTTACATTCCAACACAGTCTTCTTTCTCTTGGTGTCTTAGTATATCTACCTTTTTCTATTTTAGGATCGTGACAAGAGAAGGCCTTAATTACATAGTGCTTGTTTTTGATTTAAACAAAAAAAGGCCCTTTTGAAAAAAAAAAAAGAGTTTGCTAAATATGGTTCCATTCTGTTAATCTGTAGTAATATTGTCATAAACTTTTAGGTTTGATTCTGTTTCTGTTTTTTTTTTCTTTCCAAAATAATACATTATTCATCTTTTAGTTTATTCTGGGACCACTTAACACACTTGTTAATGTTTATAATAAATGTTATGGGGGGTATTCCAAACATGCTTCAAATCCCATTAGGCTGAGAATTTTGTTTGTCAATTTAAACCTAGGTATTTGCTGTTCTTCGTTGTTTATATGCTTAGTGTATATGATTTTAAATAAGCGAGTTGTCTTCCAGATTTCTAAAATATGATACCAAAACTTTATTTCTGATTGGATTATTGTTAAGATAATTGGAAAACTTCCGAGTTCTCCTATTTCAGCTAAGTTTTGTAGCTTTTTTGTGTACACTACACATGTGCTTGAAGGAACTTTTGTTGAGTATTGTTCATGTAGTAAACTATTTGAAAGGCTATGATTAAACAGAATATCTAAAATTGAATTTATCATTTAATTTTAAGCAAAACAAAGGTAGCCATACATCCGCGCCATGTACATTAATATTGGTTGAATAAGACTATTCAAACAACTTTCGAACAATTTAAAATTAATGTTTTGATTTTTTAAATGTTCTTTTTAAGGAAAATATGTTGCATTTATTACCTTGGTTACTTAGATGTTCCGCTGCGGTGTCAAGTTTTCTCATTTATGAAATATTATTCCAAGATTTTTGTTATTGTTCTGACTGTTTCAATCAAATTTGTACACATTTAAATACCTAAAAGACTTTTGGGTTCTGTTTTGGAAAATATTAGTATGTTCGTCTTTTCGATGTTAATTAGTAACCCCCACTCTTTACAATATAAATGTAATTGGTTAATTTTGATTGTAATTCCTAGTTTCGATGTTGCAAGGAGTACAAGATCGCTGCATAGAATAAAGGCAGACACTCTTGTATTGCTTAACATGATCCAGTGATGGTGATTCCTCAGTTGGAATCTTGTTTGTTAGATCGTTTATAAACATGTTAAATAATGTTGGACTCAACAGGAGTTTCACTTGCATAATTCCTCTTCATACATTATAGTGGAATAGCAGGCGCCGTTTTTACCAACTGAAAAAGATTTGTGCATTGTTAGTGAATGTTTTTTGATAAATCAAACGCATCTACCCGAATGCCAAATCTTTGTAATTTTTTTAATAAACCCTTCGTGGGAAATGTTATCAACATCC
Source organism: Conus canariensis (assembly GCA_033310375.1). NCBI lineage: Eukaryota > Metazoa > Mollusca > Gastropoda > Neogastropoda > Conidae > Conus > Conus canariensis. The sequence continues at coordinate 4,344 of JAMYXO010006044.1, read as the reverse complement.
TTTCTGATATCGACATAGAAATGTTTGGTCTTCTATACTTTTTAAGACCAAAAATATGATCTGCAGTCTGTGTTTTTTTGTGAAACTCTTGTACGTTAGATAAAGGATTATTGATTCCAAATGATTGTTTATTCGAGTATTAGTATTTGGCATAATACGTTGCTTAATGCACAATTAAGAGTTATTCCCTGTAGTTGCTAGGGTTCCGTTTTGTCTCCTTCTTTTTAAATAGGAACCGAAAGGCCCCTTTTCCATAAATTGGATTTTGATCAGTTTTTAACATTAATTAAAATGTTTTTCAATGTGGTAGAAATTCTGAATATCCCAGTTTAAAAATTCATTCCTTAATCCCGTCTATTCCAGGAGATTTTGTTCTTTTTTAAAATTCTTGATTACTTTTTAGGATTTCTATATCTGATATCTCATTAATCTACATGAACGTCACTCAGAGCTGCTTTCACTACCTTTATTTTCTTGTTTCTCTTCTATTACTTACTTCTTTATTTTTATTTCAACTTCTTTTTCCTATTAGTTTTTCCAATATGTGTCATCCATCTTTTGATTGGTAGGTGTTGTATTTTTGTTTCTTTGAGTCTCCATGGTTGTAATTCCTTTAAGGTTTTCCAAACTGATTTGGATTTTACAGACATGTTTCTATTCAATAAAAGTTATTACAATTGGCTTTGTACTGTTCTTTTCTTTCTAATAAATTTTGTTATATGTTTTCTTGCAACAAAATATTTTGCTTAGTGAAGTATTTTGTTAATGCTGTCTGTTTTAGTGGTTTAACCAAAAAAAGATTTTGTTTCTCGACGTTGTGGTGACTGGACATTCCTTATCAACCACTTTTTATCTTTCTTTTTCATTTCTTCCATTTCCTTTTTTTGTTCTATTGGCAATACTTCGTTTGCCATTGTCATGCAGCATTTGGTGTGAACTCTAGAACGAATATTAACAACTTTCGTGGATTTAAAATGCTTCTTCATCTGCTATCATAATGTCAATTATTGACTCAATGCGCTTTTTCATTTCTGAAGATTTTAATACCCTGAGGAATTTCATATCCGAGTTTTATCCAAAAGAACATTACATTTTTATCCTGCGAGTCATGGTATTCTATATCTACATGATCTTTGTCCGTTAATTGGCATTCCAGTTTTGTATGGAAGATGGTGTTAATTTTTTAACGATATTGGGCAATGGTCTGAATAATTGTTAATTATGAAAACTGTCATGTCTTTTATGTCCTTCAATTATTTTTGTGAACACAAGAATAAGTCGAACCACACTGCAGCCTTTGGTAGTGTTGAAGCAAGTATATTGCCCCTGCAGATCGCCCAGTGTCTCCATTTAATGCACATGTTACAGTCAATGCACAGGGATGAAAGTTTTTTCCAGTATTTATGCTCATATTTATCCATTCTGAGCATCTGTTGGCTGTATCACTAAAACGGGATAATCTTCAGGCAAAGACTATATGTTGCTTTCTCTTTCATTTGTAATGAAAACAGGAATCGTTCCTGATCTGGCATTAAAATCCCACATTGTATTATTCTTCGTTTGTATATGATTAATTTTACAAGATCAGCTTTCTATATTATCCAAAATTTTATTTGTGTATTCTTTTCCAAAAGATGAATTTTCGGTTTGGTCGGTGGTATATATACACTGCCTTTATAAAAGTTTTTTACCTGTTACTTTCATTTTTACCATACAATGTCACTATTATTCTGTGGTGGTAATAGAGTAATAAATTCTCTTAGAGGTTGCGTATAAAAATTGAAATCCCCCCTGATGGCTTTCTGAGCCTTTGCTCTTTTAGAAGACAGTATATGTATACCAGGTGCAAAACTTGGTATTTGTATTTTTGCTGTAAGAGTCCTTAATCCAAATGAGGTGTCCTGTATTGATTAGGATATCGTATTTCGATATTATTTCATTACCTCATCTCTTCAAATTTATTGAGTTTTTCACCAAATAAATGTTTCTTTGCAACCTTTATGTTCCAGAAATATTTTTTATATCATTAAGCCTCATTGTTCTTTAAGGGTGGTGTTTGTTCATGTTGCTGTTGTGTAATAATCGGGTTATATTTCTTGTTGGGGTTATTTTGTTTATCTATGTATTTATTGCACCATTCTCAGTTGTAGTAGTATCATCTTATTTTCCCATGTTTTTAGTCGTGAAGTCCCCCTTTCTCATATGTATCTCTCGTATCGTCCATGGAAGTGGAAATGCTGATTTCTGTTCTTGAATTCATTTCTGGTGTTTCTTTCCGTTGTCTTGGTAACTTGCGTCACGATTATGGTCGTAGACACGTTGGTTTCTGTAATTATCCCGATTTTTGACTTGCTTTCCTTCCCCGTCTCCATTGTAGGTTTTCTGTTTGGCAGAGTTGGAGAGTCTTGTTCTGCCTCGTTTCCTCCCTGTATCTAGCTCATGATAGCTCTTACATGTGGTTCATGGTTGTAGCTGTCTTGTTTCTGAAACCCTTATGTTTCTGTGTCGGTTTTCCTCCCCTGTCTCCATTATATCGTTTGTATTGTTTAATTTAGTAGAAGTATTGTTTTCTGTAACCATCTCATTTCTGGGCGGTTCCATTTTCTGATTGATGTCATGGTTAGTTTTCGTATTGTTCATTGTTGAAGAAGTATTGTTTTCTGTGACCATCTCCTTTCTCGTGGTCGGTTTCCTTCTCTGTCTCCATGGTAGTTTTCGTATTGTTCTGACTGTAAGAATATTGTTTTCTGGTACTCATCCCAATATTATGACTGGGTTCTTTCTCTGTCTATGTAGTAGTTTTATGTTTTTCAGGGCTGTATATAATTCTTGGTCTCTGTCCTCATATCCATATTTGTCTCGGTTTGTTGGTTTCCATGTCTCCATGGTATCTTAGAGACTGATAATAGCGGGACACTAACTCACCATCGTATTTTGCCGAAACCCCCTTTTTAAAAAAACAACCTCCCCCCTTTAGCTCTTTTTGTCAAAAATTTAACACCTTTTTACAATCAAAATTAACATGCAACCCCCCCAAAATTGACGTAACGTTTTTTTAAAATGGGGTTTCGTGCAAACAAAGGGGTGAGTTAGAGGCCCCAAAATTTCAGCCTCTCCTCTTCTGATTAATTTTCCCTTTTCCAGCCCCACCAAAAAATCAGAACAAACAACCGGCCTTCCATCTTGGTTAGTTATTTTTCCCACACACTGAATTTATAGCCCCCTTCAACTAATTTTTTAAATTGACTGTCCACCAAATGGCTTAACTGAAATGCAAACCCCGCCCTTTAAATTTATGGGAGACCCCGGAACTGTGATGGATTGCCACAAATAAATTAGTACTTGTTTTTAACTCTCGTAAAGGAAAACAACTCGGTTAACGAAAATCACATGGGGCATTACCTTTAAAAGATTTGATTTTTTTCTGTACTAAATTTATAGATTGCAAATACTTGGAAACCCAAAATTCTGCAAGGCCTTTAAAAGTGATTTCTTCTTTCTTTTAGTGGAAAATGAAAGTAATTCTGAGGTTTGCTTGTTAATTTTTAGAAATGCCTAAAATTTGTTAATACTTCTTTTAAAAAAAACAAAAGCTGTAATACCTTTGGTATTTTTTCATGAGTTATTTGATGCCCCTTCATTCAAATAATCCATTTTCTGAGCTTTTCGATATATTAAACCCTTAAATTTAAACCCAATTTTTAGAGCAAAACCCCACTATTACCGCCCTATTGTTAATTTTGGGGGAACTTTAAGAACACACTTTTGTTTTTTATTTTTTAAAAGGGAAAATCCTTTTTTTAAATCCATTTTTTAAAAAAAGGATTTAAAAAAGGAACCTTTAAAAATTTTAATGAAAGTGCCCCTTTCATTTTAGGAGGGGTTTATGAGCCCCCAAAACTTTGGACTTTAGAGCCAACCCTCGCGGGGTTAATCAGGCTTTCTAGTAGACTTTTAAACCCACTAATAATTTTAAACCCCCCAATAAGAGCGATAGAGTGCCATCACATGGCAAAACCCTCCCATGGCTTTTTACCGAAAACAGTTAAATTTTTGCCATTATGCCAACTCTGGGTGCGGGTTTCATATGCAAACCATTTATACCACCCAATCTTTAGTAAAGGGCAGTAAAAACTTTCATGTTTTTTTCAGTATGACCCAAAAACTGAAAATACAAGTACCCCCCCCCAACGACAACGGTTTAATCCCTTCAAACCCAATGAAAAAGAATGCAAATTTAAAGATCTGCAACGAATTAAAAATTAAAACCCCAAATAACTTTAGACAAAGTTAGACCGCATCACGGGTTGGGCACATTGTATTTGTGGGGCCAGCGGGGTTAAG
>JAMYXO010006043.1:10000-14342 GCA_033310375.1 Conus canariensis | reverse complement strand
AGATAGATAGATAGATAGATAGATAGATAGATAGATAGATACAGAGAGAAAGAGAAAGAAAGAGAAAGAAATACATATGAGTGTGTGTGTGTGTGTGTGTGTGTGTGTGTGTGTGTGTGTGTGTGTGTGTGTGTGTGTGTGTGTGTGTGTGTGTGCGCGCGCGCACGCGCGCTTGCCCGTGTGTGTGTGTGTGTGTGTGTGTGTGTGTGTGTGTGTGTGTGTGTGTGTATAAAGTTAATAAAAACTTCGCTTTTCTTCTCTTGCCTCTATTTATTTCTCATGCCAAATTTTCGCTCTCTGCGGGGATGAACGGGAGATTTAGACATGTTATTATGTGAAGTTGTACAGAATAGTATTGCTAGGTCCTTTTATGCCTTGCAGCTGCCTTGAAGAAGCTCTTAAGAGCGAAAATTTGGCATGGGAAATAAATAAAGAGGCAAGAGATGAAAAACAAAGTTTTTATTGACTTTTTATTATACACAATCGTGTTTCATCTTTGTGTGGCTCGGAGTGGACCGGGGGACCAGAGGCGTTATCTCTCTCTCTCTCTCTCTCTCTCTCTCTCTCTCTCTATATATATATATATATATATATATATATTGTAAGGTACCTATGCCTTCCGGTTTCGTACGGGGTGCCTAATCGCCTGGAAGCAGCTAAATAAAATCTTATCAGGATGAATATCGATCATCCCGATTTTCAGAGAACACTATGAAGATTAAGGTGCAGACGACTCACTGGTTTATATGTTTACATGCAAAGACACTGAACACATACAGATGACACCGCACACTTTATGCTAAATTAACATCCTGTCATTGATTTGTTCTTGTTAATGAATGAATTTGAAACCTGAAGGTTGCCTGATATGATGAAGATTCAGTCGGAATGAAACCTGAAGGCCTGTCTTCCCCATCTAAAGGCCTGTCTTCCCCATCTAAAGGCCTGTCTTCCCCATCTAAAGGCCTGCCTTCCCCATCTAAAGGCCTGCTTTCCCCATCTAAAGGATTGTCTTCCCCATCTAAAGGCCTGCCTTCCCCATCTAAAGGCCTGCCTTCCCCATCTTAAGGCCTGTCTTCCCCATCTAAAGGATTGTCTTCCCCATCTAAAGGATTATCTTCCCCATCTAAAGGCCTGCCTTCCCCATCTAAAGGCCTGCCTTCCCCATCTAAAGGCCTGCCTTCCCCATCTAAAGGATTGTCTTCCCCATCTAAAGGCCTGCCTTCCCCATCTAAAGGCCTGCCTTCCCCATCTAAAGGCCTGCCTTCCCCATCTTAAGGCCTGTCTTCCCCATCTAAAGGATTGTCTTCCCCATCTAAAGGATTGTCTTCCCCATCTAAAGGCCTGCCTTCCCCATCTAAAGGATTATCTTCCCCATCTAAAGGCCTGCCTTCCCCATCTAAAGGCCTGCCTTCCCCATCTAAAGGCCTGACTTCCCCATCTAAAGGCCTGTCTTCCCCATCTAAAGGATTGTCTTCCCCATCTAAAGGCCTGCCTTCCCCATCTAAAGGCCTGTCTTCCCCATCTAAAGGCCTGTCTTCCCCATCTAAAGGCCTGCCTTCCCCATCTAAAGGCCTGTCTTCCCCATCTAAAGGCCTGTCTTCCCCATCTAAAGGCCTGTCTTCCCCATCTAAAGGCCTGTCTTCCCCATCTAAAGGATTGTCTTCCCCATCTAAAGGCCTGCCTTCCCCATCTAAAGGCCTGCCTTCCCCATCTAAAGGCCTGTCTTCCCATCTAAAGGCCTGTCTTCCCCATCTAAAGGCCTGTCTTCCCCATCTAAATGCCTCCCTTCCCCATCTAAAGGCCTGCTTTCCCCATCTAAAGGATTGTCTTCCCCATCTAAATGCCTGTCTTCCCAATCGAAATGCCTGTCTTCCCCATCTAAAGGCCTGCCTTCCCCATCTAAACGCCTGTCTTCCCCATCTAAAGGATTGTCTTCCCCATGTAAAGGCCTGCCTTCCCCATCTAAAGGCCTGCCTTCCCCATGTAAAGGCCTGTCTTCCCCATCTAAAGGCCTGACTTCCCCATCTAAAGGATTGTCTTCCCCATCTAAAGGCCTGCCTTCCCCATCTAAAGGCCTGTCTTCCCCATCTAAAGACCTGTCTTCCCCATCTAAAGGCCTGTCTTCCCCATCTAAAGGATTGTCTCCCCCATCTAAAGACCTGTCTTCCCCATCTAAAGACCTGTCTTCCCCATCTAAAGACCTGTCTTCCCCATCTAAAGGTCTGCCTTCCCCATCTTAAGGACTGTCTTCCCCATCTAAAGGCCTGCCTTCCCCATCTAAAGACCTGACTTCCCCATCTAAAGGATTGCCTTCCCCATCTAAAGACCTGTCTTCCCCATCTAAAGGCCTGTCTTCCCCATCTTAAGGCCTGTCTTCCCCATCTAAAGGCCTGTCTTCCCCATCTAAAGACCTGTCTTCCCCATCTAAAGGATTGTCTTCCCCATCTAAAGACCTGTCTTCCCCATCTAAAGGCCTGTCTTCCCCATCTAAAGGCCTGTCTTCCCCATCTAAAGGCCTGCTTTCCCCATCTAAAGACATCTTTTCCCATCTAAAGACCTGTCTTCCCCATGTAAAGGCCTGTCTTCCCCATGTAAAGGGCTGTCTTCCCCATGTAAAGGCCTGTCTTCCCCATCTAATGGCCTGTCTTCCCCATCTAAAGGCCTGTCTTCCCCATGTAAAGACCTGTCTTCCCCATGTAAAGGCCTGTCTTCCCCATCTAAAGGCCTGTCTTCCCCATCTAAAGGCCTGACTTCCCCATCTAAAGGATTGTCTTCCCCATCTAAAGGATTGTCTTCCCCATCTAAAGGTCTGTCTTCCCCATCTAAAGGCCTTCCTTCCCCATCTAAAGGATTGTCTTCCCCATCTAAAGGCCTGTCTTCCCCATCTAATGGCCTGTCTTCCCCATCTAAAGGCCTGTCTTCCCCATCTGAAGGCCTTGCGTACCTATCTACAGGCCTGACTTCCCCATCTAAAGACCTGTCTTCAGGGCTACCAGGCGCCCTTCTTCGTGCTCGGGTGGCGATGGGCATGTGCCGCATATTGAAACCAGTGATGTACAGTGTACATAGTATCGGAGTACGTTACAGTGTGTGCGCACACAGTAATGGGGCATAGTAAAATGCACATCAGGAAATGGAGTAAAGTACAGTATTCGATATACAATAACACAGTACAATACAGTGTTGACATACGGTAATGGAGTACTGAACACTATGTGGACATACAGTTTAACTGTGTTTAATATTAGTGTGTGGTGGATACACACAACTGGTGTACAGTGCACACCCAGACACGCACACACACACACACACACACACACACACACACACACACACACACACTAACTCACTCACTCACTCACACACACACGCATCACGCACGCGCACGCACAATGACACAGACACAGACACACACACAGACAAACACAGACACACACAGACACACACACACACACACACACACACACACACACACACACACACACACACACACACATATTCCACAAGTAGAACACTTTCAATGGGAATCCCTCAAGGGTCAGTATCAGCGCCACTTCTCTTCTCGTTATTAATGCATGATCTGCCAAAAAAATTATCAAAAAAGTTGTTCTTGTCCAATATGCAGTTGATATATGCATGTGGATGGATGTAACGTTAAAAAAGAAAACTTCACAGATAGATATAAAATTCGTCAAAAAGATCTATCAAGAAGAACTAAATAAGATGGTGGATTATATGAAGCTAAATGGATTAAGTCTGTCAACCGAAAAAACAAATATGATTCTTTTTAACAGTGGATCTAACCAGAAAGTATGCCTGTTTTCACATTGGATGATACTCCTCTTAAGTACGTTACAGAGATCAAATTTCTAGGAGTTTACTTTACATCTAAATTATCATGGAACTTTCATATCGAATATTTAGTAACAAAGGCGAGAAAAACATTAAACTTTCTGAAAATTATTTCTAAAGAAAAGTGGGGGCAAGATCCAGCTACATTGATTACTCTATGTAAATCTTTAATGAGATCAAAAATAACTTATGCCCAAGAAATATTCTTTAACGCGCCTAAATATCTATTACAAAACTGCAAAGTATCGAATGTAAGGCGTTGAAATTAGCCCTTGGACTTCCTGTGCATGCATCATCGTCATGTACATATCATGAAGCTCAGGTACTTCCTCTAGATGATTATAGAGATTTAACATGTTGTAGATTTGTCATTAAAAGTACAGCTAGAAAAACACACATTAAATCAGAAATCAAAATAAGATCAGATTTTGATTTTCCGAAAAGAGCAAAGTCTATAATTTCTCAAATAACTATAGCAACTTATACA
>JAMYXO010006043.1:0-5000 GCA_033310375.1 Conus canariensis | reverse complement strand
CCTCGTCAGTGATGAATAATAAGTTTGATGATGTAAATGTATGTAATAAAACGAAACCCTTTTCATTCCTTCATTGGAACGTTAATGGACTACTCACAAAAATACATGATCATGATTTTGTTTCGTATGTTTGTTCCTTTGATTTTGTTTGTTTAGTTGAGACGTTTGTAGAAGATTTTCAGGTGCCTATTTTTAAAGGGTACACATTGTTCTGTAAGCCTGCTGTTAAACTGTCGGCACACGGAAGACGTTCGGGTGGAATTATATGTTTGATAAGAAATGAGCTCTGTTCTTTTGTCAAACCTATATGTGTGGAGTCTCATCTTTTTTATGCTTTTGTGTTGGATAAATGCCTTTTCGGCATTGAAAGACACATTATGTATGTTTGTGCTTATATACCGCCAGAGAACTCACCATATTATGTGCATTTTGATTATGAAAATGGTGTTTCTTTATTGGAAGATTTTTTATGTGATTGTTTGCTTTATAACAAAGAACATGATATGTACATAGTAATTAATGGAGATTTAAATAGCAGAACCTCAAATATATCTTGTGACTTAGAATCCAATGTGTGTGATTTTGTTAATCAACATTTGAGTGGGCCTTTGAACCTGAACAGAAATTCTGAAGACCTTGTGATTAATAATTATGGCAAAATGTTACTTAACATGTGCACTGCTTTTGACCTGTGTATTTTGAACGGTATGTGTGAGGGTGACCTTCAAGGTCATTACACGTACATAGCTGATAATGGTAACAGTGTAGATGATTATTTTTTACTGTCGTATGATTTGTATTCAAGAGTGTCTGATAGCATCAGAATGAATGTGTCTGATAGAATTGAATCTGACCATTTGTCTTTGGAATTATATATTCATTTCCCTATGAATAATGAGATTTGTGTTCAGGATGATGTTCAAATTTTCGAAAAGTTTGTATGGGACGAAACCCATAGCAATGTGTTCAGAGATAATATCTGTTCAAACGACATGCAAAGGCAGTTTGAAATGGCGATCAGTTTAATAGATATAAATATCAACGAAGCACTTGAGGTTTTTAATCATTGTATAAAAGATGCAGCAGACTTTATGAAGAAACAAATATACATTGGTAGGTACGTGAAAGATGACGACTGGTATGATAAAGAATGTCGTGCAGCAAAGAAAACTGTACGCAATTTGTTGACGAAATTTAAGCGTACTTTGTCTCCACCTGATCGCACTTCTTTATGTATAGCAAGACGTGAATATAAACATTTGTTAAAGAGAAAAGAGAAGAAATTCAATGAGACTCTATTAACTGACTTATTACGATCTGTAAATAACCAAAAAGATTTCTGGGAATCTGTGCGTAAAATATCTACAAAAAGAAGGCAGATATCGAATGACATTAGCATAAGCGATTGGTATGTACACTTTAAAGAATTGTTAGAAAGAAAAGACAAGTTTGATAATGTTCGGGTTCAGGGAGAAAGTAATAGTGACCAAAGTGCTTATGATGCTGTTAAGAATGATGATGTTTATGACAATGTTGATAATGATGATGATGATGACCATGCTGCTGCTGCTGCTTTTGACGATGATGATGGTGATGATGATGAAGAAAATAACGATGGTGACGGCGAAAATAATTTGAATCAACCTATCTCAGTAGAAGAAGTTTTGATTGCGCTGAAAACACTGAAAAGTCGCAAGGCTGCCGGTCCGGATAAAATCATAGGGAATTTATTAAAAATGCCTGCAAATCAAATTTGGTTATGGAATTTTTGGTAAAATTTTTTAATTCTCTGTTTGAAAGAGGCATATATCCTGAAGGCTGGTGTGAGTCAATTGTTGTGCCACTATATAAAAAGGGTAATGTTACCAATCCAAATAACTACAGAGGAATCTCATTGTGCAATGTTTGCAGCAAACTGTATAGTGCAATTATTAATAAAACACTTCAAGTGTGGGTTGATGACAATAACATTACAGGTGAGTTTCAAGCTGGGTTTAAACAAAATCGTTCCACCATAGACCATATGTTCACATTATTGGCTTTTATTCAAAAACAATTTTGTCTGAACCGTAAGTTGTATGTTGCTTTCATCGATTTTGAGAAAGCGTTTGACTCTATCAATAGAACTATACTTTGGCCTATCTTGTTAAAAAACGGTATTCGTGGAAAGATGTATAAATGCATTATGAGTATGTATGATTGTGTAAAGGCAAAGGTACGATGTGGTGCTGCTTTAACTGATTATATCAATTGCACATCAGGTGTTAAGCAGGGTGATGTTTGCAGCCCAGTTTTGTTTTCTTTATTCATTAATGAGCTGACTTTGGAGGTGATAAACTCTGGAAGATATGGTGCCCGTTTTGTAAATGATGCTATGGAAATATTTATTCTACTGCTTGCCGACGACGTGGCATTAATGTCTGAGACAGTAATAGCCTCCAAACTCAACTAAACAGTTTGCAAAGGGCAGCTAATTCACTCCAGCTGAAAGTAAATTTGAGTAAAAGTAATATAATCATTTTCAGAAAAGGGGGTTACCTTTCCTCTCGGGAAAAATGGACATACGATGGGGCAAATATGCCTGTTGTAAATGTATATAAATATTTAGGTGTATATTTCTCTGCGCGATTAAGTTTCACTTTCGCATGTAAAGATATTGCTTGCAGAGCCAAAAATGCAATGCTATGTTTTATGAAGAAGTTGTCGAAGCTGAATAATGAATCTCTTGCTTTGTTTTTGAAATTGTTTGATGCTCAAATCCTGCCTACGCTACAATATGGGGCTGAACTGTTGGGTCTTGATGCCGCCGCTGCACAATGCGAAAAGGTTCATTTATTTGCTTTAAAAAAGTTCTTGGGTGTATCATCACAAACCCCAAATGATCTTGTGTATGGAGAGACTAACAGATATCCCATATCTTTGCACTTCACCGTTAAATGTATCAAGTACTGGCTCAAATTAACTCAGATGGCTGAACATAGATTACCCCATAAAGCTTATAAAATGCTGATAGAACTAGACAATAGAGGCAAGATGAACTGGGTGTCACGTGTTAAGGCGAAATTATATGAACATGGTTTCGGGTACGTATGGCTTAACCAAGGTGTCGGAGATATGAGCAGTTTTCTTCGTACCTTTAAAGAAAGACTAACTGACTGTAGGTGGCAAGACTGGAATTTTCATGTTCAGAATAGTGACAGGTTTAGTTTCTATAGAACATTTATTGATGTGCATTCTCTGCCAACGTATATGTCAATGACCATGGACAGGCACTTGAAGTTTGTGATGACAAAATTTAGAGTTGGTGTTTCTGATATTCTTGTTCATCACTGCCGTTATAGACAAGTAAATGCCTCTGGTCTGCTGTGTCCATTATGTCGACAGTCAAGAGAAGATGAAGTACATTTTGCATTAACTTGTCCAGAGTTACAAGATATAAGAGAAAAGTTTATTCCCCCAAAATTTTATACAAGACCTTGCTTATTCAAGCTTATTTTGTTAATGTCATCTGCAAATGAAAACACTGTAAAGCAGTTCGCAGTATTTTTATTCAAAGCTTTCAAACGGCGAAGCATTTGTGCATTGTAATTATTATTATTAGTTTTGTAAAGCGACTTTGTTATGTTCATGTATATTCCCCTTCTGAGGGGCCAAGGCCTGTAAGAATAAAACATCTGAATCTGAATCTGAATCTCTCTCTCTCTGTCTGTTCTCTCTCTCTCTCTCTCTCTCTCTCTCTCTCTCTCTGTCTGTCTCTCTCTCTTTCTCTCTCTCTGTGACGTCAACGTAACTGATGACGTTAACTTAAAATGACATAGGTAACTACATGACGAAAATAATAATATTGGACGGAAGAAGGGAGCAAGAACTAACGGCCGAGGCTTTGGTGTCCAGCCTACTTTATTTTGTTTTAATCGTCGTTTTCTCCGTAGTGATACTATGTGGAGAGGCTGACTTTCAAGTCAGTAGTTCGTCGAAGTTCATTGTGTATGTATGATACGTCTGATGACGGTACCAGCGGAATATGTACCAGGAAATTTATTTGTTATAAAAATGTTGTGAATGCTGTGTCGCCGAGAGTGACTTAAAACTGCTGCAAGAATATTTATGTGCTCAAATTGTACCACCGCATGTGTGTCGGTGGGCTGAATTTATTGATGTGAACACTGTAATATCAATACACGGAGAAGTTAATATTTGTTTGAGATCAACAATACGCCGAAGTTTATTGTGTTCTATGGAACTTTGCTGAAATCGTGTTCGCCGGGATTCAATATTGTTTACTGTGCTTTGTGACTCTGCGGTTCTTATGCTATGGATTATTGTGCCTTGTGAATCAGCGGTTCTTCTTCTGTGGATTACTGTGCCTTGTGAATCTGCAGTTCTTCTATGGTTTATTGTGCCTTGTGAATCTGCGGTTCTTCTTCTGATAGTTCGACGTAATTTATTGTGCTTGCTGTGTGGAGAACCTGTTTCTTCTTCTTCATCGCTTGTGTTTATGAACGGCCGTGCTTACTGTGTGAGGACCTTGGTTATTCTTCTTTGTCTTCTTTTAGTGTTGTAGACTGTGGCTTGGGTACTGTGGAACCGAGTGTGTTGACTGTATTTGTGAGACACTGTGGACGGCGCCGGCGAGATCTGTGAGTGATATCAAGATATGTAATATGACACGCTGATATCTGATGATTGACGTTCCTTATGTATTGATATCTTGATCTGTATGCTATGTAGTGACATGTATTGATTTGTACAAATTCACATAAATGTATGTTTTGATGGTTCAGGCAGCATATGAAGAAGAAAAAAAAATCTAACTCGTGTGTTGCCTGGCTATCCATGTTCGTATGGTGTGGGTGTGTGTAGGGAATAATCATTACACGCATCCAAACTTTGAGAGCGAGAGTCAGACAGCAAAATACGCACCGCATACCATCCGTAACATCTGGTGACCCCGTAGTTAAATTTCTTTTGCTACTGAATTCAAAATTACCTTAGTCGTA
>JAMYXO010006042.1:0-14346 GCA_033310375.1 Conus canariensis | reverse complement strand
GGAGAAACGTGACCGAAAAAGCCCCTCTTTCCGGGGCGGTTGCAGGGGAAAAAAAAATTACCCGAGTGGAAAAAACAAAAAAAATTTAATGTTGCAATCACAAAATAAAATCAAAATGAAAAAAACCCCCCAGGTTTTTTGCCAGGCCCAAAAAAACAAGAACAAAAAGGGTTTTTTCGTCCCCCAAATCTCAGGGGAATTTTTGGGGTTTTAAAAATTTTCCCATTTTTGGCGTAAAATTGTTTGTTGGGGGGGGGGTTTAAATTATTTTTAAAAAAAATTTTTAAAAAAGCCAGCAAAAAACCAAGCAGCCCAAAAAAATTCCAGCACTAAATACAAAACGAAAAAAAAGGGAATCCAAACTGCCAAAAACCCAAAAATCTCTTTTGTTTCCATTTGTATCCCAAAAAATTTTTAAAAACTTTAAAAAAATAATTATAAGTGACTTGAAAAGAATTGAAAACGACTTGATGGGGATTTTAAATAAAATTTAAAAATAAGAAACGGGAAAAAAAAAATTAATAAGATTTTAATGACGACTGATAAAAATTTAATGACGATTTGATGACGACTTGTTAAAAATTTGGAAAAAGGGTTCTTTTTTTAAGGACTTGTTTAAGAAAACTTTTTTGGGGAGGGTTGACTTGTTAAAACTTGATGTTTAACTTGTTAAGAACTTGAATTAAAAAATTTGTTAAGAAAAAACTTGAATAAAAACTTGAATAAGAAAAAGTTAATGCCGTTTTTTTTTTTCAAAAAATTAATTGTTACTTTTTTTCCCGGGGAGACAACTCCTCTTCACTTCTGCCTTTTTTTGTGTATCTAGGCAGACTTGTTGGGCCCGGTTACTAATTGCAAAATTTGGGGGAGTCGAAGCGCGGAAAGGTTTGGGGGGTTTTCGTGCCCCTTTGTTACCATAAGGGGGGTGGGCCCCCCCGCGGATTGTATAAATTTAGACGGGCGTCTTTTAGTACAGGCGTTAGAACGTCATTGTTAAATTTGGGCGGCAAAATTTTCCCAAAACATATCAAAACATGGTTTCGTACCTTCCCATATCACAAGACTAGATAGAATACGCGATTACGTAACAGATGACGACATTTTTCCGACCCAGCAATTGTGGTGTTAGCAACTAAACTAGCTGTCTTGTCATTTGCGGGTGTGCAGTGCAGTCGTGTTTTCAGTTAGTACAGTGTTGTTGTTATATGTCCGCATGACAGTATCTCTTCTGAAATTAGAGATAGAACTTCTTGAATCACAAACCGTCATCCAGAATCTTGCTATTTCATTGAAGTCTACTCATTGAGAAAGACACTTAAAAGCTTGTTTTCATATAGTGAGGAGATACGGAGTATCCAGTAGTGGTCCACTCCATTCAACTACCAATGCAGCTGAAACACGATCTTATTCAAGTGAGCCACAGCAGAGAAACTGCCGCGGTCTAGCCTAGACGCGTGAAATGAATAATTAAACCGGCACACGGTCACAGCCTATAGCAGAATGCACGCTATAACGGCCCGCGGTCTAGGTTGGACCGTCGCTTTGTCACGTCCTATTCAACAGGCTGGCCTATTCAGGCGCCGCCGGGTTGTTACTTATACTATTGGTCTTGTTTGTGAATCTAGCTTTTAATAAGTGCCACTTGGTGGCTGATTAGAATAATCTTCCACAACGTTGCCACGTTCTACGCTTGTGTGAACACACATACCCAACCCTTCAGACACTCCCTATTCAGATAGCTTTCAAAAATAGCCAGTCATTCCTCACAATAGAATGGAAAAATCCCAACTTGGTTGACAAAATAGCTCTACTAGATAATGGGCATGGTTAACCAAGTCCCCATTGTTTTGTTTGTTTACTTCTTAACGGTCCGTGACAGAGACTACTAAACAGATAAATCCTACACATTTTATGTATGTTGATGTTTGTTGATTGTAAGCGTGAAAATGATGTTATTGATAACGATCAAGAAAACGAAGGATTAAGCAAAAACTTAAGTCTCAAAAGTTTTTCAAAAATTAGTGTTTTGAAAAACAGATAATCCGACCATTATGAATGTTTGTAAAGTGTTTACTATTAAGAGAACTATAAAATAGGCACTCTGGGTAAGCGGCGGAGCAAAGCAAGCAACAGCGAAACCGGCTGAAGCCAGGTTGAGTGGCGGAGGTGGGTGAGCCAGAGTGCCTATTATTTTATAGTTCTCTTTGGTCTCAGCCTGGAACGGAAAGCGTACTGCGTAAAACAACTGGACGACAGACGATCAACACACCAGTTCTGCAACTGGCTGAAAGTTGCCTGCCAGCCAAGACAACACAGACTTCGGCACAGGCAAGGGCACACCAAACCGACGAGGACCAGTCATGCCTAACTATGACTCGTAGTCACTCACTCAGCAAAACTAACGGCGCTCCCGCCGCAATACAAGGAGCAACGTCCACCCGATTTGAACACCAGGGACCGATAGTAGAGAAAGACTACTGTACTCCCCAAAGCATTCCGCCCTGGTCGGAATCAAGCGAGCTCCACTCACAATGCAAAGCAACCATTGGTCATGAACACGTGTATCCTCCGCAGAGCTCACACACACGACAACGGACTAGTTGTTGATCGTGCTACAACACGCATTTTACACACAACTCAACAGCCAATTCCCTGCGCCCCCGGCCTCTCTCATGCGGAACCAAAAGTAAACAAAGGGTAACAGTCGGAAAACGAAAGCAACTTCCCTCTACAACTCCCTCAATAGATGAAGGACTGGAAGGCAAAAATACTTATGTCCTACTTCCCCTGCCCCTACCTAGCCTAACCTTCCTACCAAACCCCGAGGACCTTATCATAACCGGACCATAACTAAAACCCAGTCCCTACACACACGCACACTTACACACATACGCACACGCACCCACACACACACACCCACACACACACACACAGCCGCGCGCGCCGCGGCGCACACGCTCTCTAGTCCTGAGCTACCACTCTAAACAACATGGACGTGCTGGTTCAGTACCCGCCGATCGGTGACAAAACTCATTGCTTGTTGAAAATGGATTTTCACCATGTTAGGCCCTTTTTTCGTCACGGGCAAACATTGGCCCTCAGATAGATGCTTAGAGGTATTGCTGTTGAAATTGATGATCAAGCTAGGCACACACAGTACCCTTTGTTGTTCTTGAAACTAGCAGAGAATATGTGAGGGGGGGGACATCCAGTTCAGCAAGGGATCCCGTGAAGCAGACGAAGGAGAGGAATGTATTCATCTTCGATCTTCATCGTAGACTCTTGAAACAGTACTGTTCAACAACGGCCTATGGAAATAGGCCACAGGACTGTTTGTGTACGGAGAACATAATTCTGAATCACTCTTGCATATAATTGAACAATTATGGTTACGATTGACAGAGAAAGAACGGAAAAATAGAAGAAAAGAAAGAATGAAGTAAGGGAAGAAAGGAAAGAAAGAAAAAGGAGAAAACGAGTGAAAGAATGAAAAAAAGACATTGATGGTAAGAGTGGCGTCAGTGTTGGGAGAGGAGACGAGAGAGTGGTGAGAGACTGTCGAGAGAGATGAGAGAGAGAGAGAGAGAATTAACAATGGACTAGGCAATGATGCATATCTTCAACCACAGTATGACTACTTGTGCCAATTCCTCCTGGTTGTACTGTTCCAATCTTCTCTACGCATTAAAGCGTTCTTGCTGCGGCTTTGGTGGTCTCAGTTTTCCCTTTTGCTGACCATACTTCCATGCTTGCTTTGCCTGATATGCACATCTGTCTGCTTCCTTTTGTCTGGGACAGTCTAATCAGTTGTGTGCACCGACCACTGACTGCAACATGTAGCATTTTGTAATGGAACATTCTTACTCAATTTTCATATAATTCAGAACAACACACAAGCTCTTGCACTTTAAACTTAAATCTCATCAATCAAGATGGTCAAAGGTTCTTCTTCTTCTTCGTCATCTTGTACTTCTTCTTCTTCTTCCTCTTTATCTTCTCCTCTTCTTTTCTTCTTCTTCTTCTTCTTCTTCTTCTTCTTTCGCCTTCTTATTCTCCTCCCTCCTCCTCCCTTACTCCTCCATCATATTCTTCTTCCTTGTTACTTCTTCTTCTTCCTCTTCCTTTTCCTCTTTTCTTCTTACTTCTTCCCTTCTTCATCTTCTCTTTCTCTTCGTCTTTTCTTCTTCTTCTTCTTTATCCTCCTCCTTTCCTTCCTCCTCTTCTTCTTCTTCTTCTTCTAAAAACTAGCCAAAGCATTACATTGATAACGCCTTATAAACGTTATGAATATGAATTATTATAAAACCATTACAAAGGTTATCTTTTTATCGCCCACATAATGATTTTCAATAAATCTCGTTGATCGTCCTTCCATTAGAGGTGATACTTGTGTTTCTTAATTTTTGCATTGTTTGCAAACCGTTCTTATAAAAACAATTAATTAGAAATAAGTATTGAGTCAGTAATAAATGTTGTAGGTCTTTTGCTTGAAAAATACAGCTAATTACGTTTTAGCTTCCCCTTGTGTACTGGACAAATTCATGTCCATTATACTTTTTTAAAAGCCCTAACTACGGAGAAGCAAACAAATGTTAATGATTATGATCATAAAGATAAATAAGTTAACGATTTGATAAATAAATACATGGAAAATATAAATTAAATACAAATAAGTAAGAAATATACGGCACTCAGCCCATTGACCGTTTTTTTTCCCATTCTGCTTTTTTAGTAAAGCAACATAGTTAAGTATTTTCCCAATATAAGAGGGTCTTTTTTTTGTGCTGTGGTACTTCATTTATGATTTTATAATTTTACATTTTAAATATTTTTATTGTTTTTTGTGAAGTCTGTTTTTTGAAAGTGGACATTATCTTTCAATTTCCTGTGGGTTGTCTGTAAACCCTCCCTTTTATCCTTCGTTGTTTTTTTTTTACTATCATGCTTAACAGAATTCCTTTCTAAAGTTTAAAACAAATTTTCAAAACTTTTTTCCCCTCTTTATTGTAAAAGTATTTTGTAGTTTCTCCCCAACATCAATCGGGTTTTTGAAGAAGAGAAACCCCTTTCCAAAATAAAAGTGTATTTCCTGTTCAAGCTCCAGCGAACTTTTTTTCCCCAAGTAGTTGTTTCGTTAATTAGTATGTTTCTTTTTTCTTTTTTTTTCTTTTCTTTTCTTTCCCACTGGAAATACTACTATTTTAGATTTTTTTTGTTTTTTTTTTAGACATGTTTTACATTTCAGGTTTATTTTTTTGTTTCCCCGTTTTTTGTTCTAGCATATGTTTTCTAACTTTTTTGAATCCTTTTTAAAGTCTCAGTGCGTAATTTCATTTTTAAGAATAAAACTTTCCCTTGATAAGGTCTAAAAAAAGTATATCTTATCTAAAACGATTTCCGGGGCCTAAGATCTTTTTTTCCCTTATCACAGGACTTATGAATATTTAAAAAAGGTAGATTAGTAAATAGAAAAGTGAATAGAAAATAAACAAGAAAAAAAATGAAAATTGAATGAAAAAATAAAAAACAAATCAATAATTAAAAAGGGTAAGTAAATAAATAAAAAAAGCAAAAAAAATCAACAGATAAATAATACATTGTTAATCGAACATAGCAAAAAGAAAATTTTTCAAACAGCAAAAATGTTCAAAAACAAATCGACTCCCTCTCCGTCATTGTCATATCTCAACATTCTGTTTTTCTATAAATAATTTCCCATGTCTTCCCCTTTTCCGCCCCCACTTCATTAAACTCAAAACACACCCCCACCCTTTTCCCAAAACCCCCCCAAAAAACAAAAAAAAACAAGAAGTAGGGGCGGGTAAGAAAACTCCCCAAAAAAATTTTAGGTTGCTAATTGACGCAATTTTTATACATATAGTAAAATCCCCCCTTTTCGTTGTTTCGATTGCCCGCTTTGACAAAAGTTTCTGAAAAAAAAAGTTTTTTTTTTTTTTTTTTTTTTTTTTTTAATAGGACAAGAAAATTGACAGATCACATTTTTCTTACTGCCATTAGAACAAAGATTGAAAAGTTTTTTTTTTTTTTTTTTTTTTTATTATGTAGGCCCCCTTTGATTGTTCGAATCAACATTTCGTTTGTTGTCGGAATGTTTGGGTTTTTTCCCCTTTCCCTTAGAGAGAAAAGGATGCCCGTTTGCTGGGGGGAGCAGGGGGAAGAGAGCACCTCTCTTTCCCGTCTGTTCTATCTGTCTGTCTGTTCCCCTCCTCACACAAAATATATATATTTATATTTTATATATATATATATATTAATTCAATTATAAAAAAAGCTTGCTTTATGTCTTAATTGAAGAAATAAAGGGGGGCTAAGATTGGTAGATAACTTCTTAACTACGTAGTGCTTGAAAGGATGAATAGGGAATAATAAATGTTCTCAAAAGAGCCTTCAGTAAGTTATAGTCTCCAAAGGGGGAGACAATCTCCAATGGGGAGGAAATCACAACTATAACTCCCGGTCAGATACCGATATTTCGAAACCCCATGTTTCTCCTGTGACCGGGAAGTGGTAACTTGACTCCTTTCGGGGTTTTTGGTTTTAAGAAGAAAGCTATCCGAAAAGGTGGTGTGCAAACCGTAGTATGGGGTTGAGTTTTCAAAAAAAAACAAAAAAAGGGCCCACCTAAAAGCAAAAGAAAATCACGAAAGAGCATAAAAGCTAATTTTTTGTAAAAAGTAAAAAAAATATAAAAAGATAACCTCTTAAGAACAAGTGCGGGGCCAGTTTTGGAATGAATCCACAAGGGGACTAAATTATAATAGACTAATAAATTCCAGGGTACGAAAACCGGCACCTTTCCCAGCAATTTTCAGAGCGGCTTGGTGTTGCAATGATGCAAGAATATTCGTTATAAACAAAGCTTGTTTTTATGTTTCCCCTATTTCTTCCCCCCCCTCTAAGAATAAGGCAAACATTGGTTTTCAACTTTCTTCCATCAGAAGTTCACTTGGGGACGATTTTTGCAGTGGACTTAGCCTGAACAGAAGGAGGGCAGTGTATGGATCTTTAGCTTTTTGAGAAAGATTTTTTTTTTTTGTTGTACGTGAGAGAGCTTGAGGTTGATGAAACTGAAAACGGTCGCAAAATTTGAAAAATTGCTATTGCAAATTACATCGGAATGCCTGGACGCAAAAACCCCTTTTAGTTGGTGTCGATTGCGCTTGTTTGTTTCTCAAAAGTAAATTTGACGGTAGGAAACCTGTATGTTGGATGTCTCCCTTTTAAAACAATGCCTTTTTTTACGGGATTTCACTTCCCGTGTGGTTATTTTTTTACCGAATTTTAATTCATGCTTAAAAGGCCAAAAATATATTCGCATGTCCCAAAAAAACACTGAAAGTGAAGTCACTGACAGGGGTGGTCATTTTGGCCGCTTCTTCATGTATTGTTATGGGACAATTCCCTTTCCCCAAAGTGGCGACATGACGAACCCCCGGGGCCCCGGAAGGGCAATTTCCACAAATCTGCTAACGTGGAACTGGAGATTTTGCACTGAAAAATAAGGACCCGCTGCTACCATTTCTATTGCCCCCCCACCTGTTGGAACAGACCATGCGAATTTAATGTTCCCTCCCGACTTTTGAGTGAAAAATCGGAAACATGAAAGGAAAAGATTGAAAAAGAAAAGACATTATTTCAGCATCAAAAAGACGTGGGGGGGCATCAGAGATGGGTGCGCTGACCGCAGGAGGGATGATGTCACAACTGCATGCCGTAATTCCACCAGGGATTCACTTTATTATAAATGTTTTTATTGATAACCGTAACTTTAAAAATCTGGTGATATGAGGAATTTGGACGTGTAAGAAATTTTTTAAAAGGAGATTTAAACTGGAGAATTCCAACGTCTCTTCAGATGCTTTTTAATTCAATGGTTATTTTGGAAATCAGTTTAACACCCTTTCCCGTTTGTACTTGCTATGTAAGAAAATCGTTGATAAAGTATTAATCCTATAAAAAAAATTGGTTTGATGTGTCTTTTGGCTTGGTTTGTATATGCCAATGGTGTTTTCCTTGTTTACTAACGGCAATCACAAATACATATCAGAAAAAAGGAAACATTTTTTCGGTCTATAATGAACTGCTAACCCGTTTCTTTTCTTGTGCAAATAGAAAGGAATCAGACCCTCTACCCTTTTCGTGCATTTTAAATTGCGGGAAAAGTATGTAAGGTTTCCCCTCCCGGAAAGAACAACAAATCAACAATGTAAAAAAAAATGTGTGGAACTGGATTTTGAAAAAACTTACTAGTGTGTACAGTTGATGTAAAATTATCACTTCTTGCCCAAAAAATAATTTTTTTTGGTTAGGGATTACATGAGCTTTAAAAGTTTAAGTATTGTATCAGGAAGTAAGTAATAAAATGGAAAAAAAATATTTGTTTATAAAATTTGGGGAAAAAAACTGAACGTATGATAAGAAATGCCCCTTTAAAGGAAGTTAGAGCAAAAAGTTTGTTCAAAATATTCACAAAAAATAAGGATGAAAATTTAGAGATGCTTACTGTGTTGCAAGATGAGAAAAAAGGGAATGTGGGGACAAGAAAAACAGTACAATTATATTTTGTGGAAAAAAAAAAACGAACGAAGAAAAACAAACAAACAAAAACGAACAAACAAAACAAACAGTAAGCAAAAATTTGTTTCCCGTGCCCAAAGATATCCTTAAACCTTGTTTCAATGTAAACAGTAAAAGAGAGTTTGAGAAATTTAAAAACACGTTTTTAAAACAATTGTTGCAAAGTGAAGCCGCCTCGGGAAATCAAAACAAAGTTTTTAAAAGAATAGTAAATATTGTGTCCGCCAATTTGAACGATGAATTTTTTTGTGTTTTGTCGGTGATTCGTTTGTTCATTTTTGGCGGCACGTGTTTGCTTTTGTTTAAGGATATGTTTTAATGTTAAAAAGGATTCGTACTGGTTTAAGATTAACAAGATTTGCTTAAAATAGATTAAAATACAAGGAGGTTTTTAAGACATGGTTTGAATATGCTTTAGCGGCGAAGGAAAAAGAGAGCTATGAATCGCCCGATTCAAGAAAAAAAAACAGTGTTGCAATGAAACAAAATTGTTAAAAATTCAAGACGGTGGAAAATTTTTCGGAAAAAAAGTAGTACACACTGTAGGTCCAACGGTTTGACTTTTCTATTTTAAACAGAATGAAGCATTGTTTAACAAAAGGGATTTACCGGACACAATGGAATATCATGTCGCACCTTCTTTTTATAAGGTGAGTAGACAATCTTTCACTTATCCATTGCGAACTCTGCAGTAAAGGCGTTCGAAGGTGAGACATCCCCACACTTGAGCGTGCATATCGAACCCCGGCAAACATTTGCTATTCGAAGAAAAGCCAGTCGTTTCCCCATTAAAAATGCCCCCAGCAAAAATCGGTCAAAGCCCAGGAACTTTAGCAATCTTTGTTTGCTTTTTTTCAAAAGCTGTGCCTGAAGTTTTTTTTCTTTGAGTCTGCTTTCATTGTGACCTGCATCACTTTTCTGGGTCGCGGGCATTCCAGGTGAGAGTGTGCTGACAGCCAGTGTTTTTTTGGGACATGGGTGGAATGACGATCCAGGGCGTTTTAAAAATAATACCATTGGGACGTTAGTTGATCTTTTGGTCCCCAAGTTTTCCCTGGGACTCACCCCTTCTTTTGGGCCACCCTTTTAAAGACCGGGCTTGAAAATGATCTAGTTCCTCCCGGTACACCCCTGGAGTTGAGGTCTTTTCTTTTGTGATTGGGCTATGTATTCTCAGTTCTATGTGTGTCCTTCAGTAGAGTTTTCGGGAAAAATTGAGCAGTAAAAGAGTATCTGCCAGTTGTATATGGCAGCCCTTTCGAGATGTTACTCGCGGGGACGTCCCATGCAGGCAGGCAGCATGCGTTTAAGGATTGGTGATGACCAAGCGGTTGCTAAAGATTTTGTTCGGTGGTTTGTGATCGTTTAGACAGTGAATGTTTTTTTAAAAATATGTAAAAATGGAATATGCATGCGGTGAACGATTGACAGCATTTTTCTCAATTTGAGCGTAGCGTTTCTCTGCGTCAGTCAGGGATTGGTTATATGCTTCCAGTTTTCCGTCTTTTTTGAGTACGGCTCCAAGTCCCTTTTGGCTGGGTTACAGTACATTTAAAACGGGGGGCTTAAACGTCATAGTTCGTGTTGACTTGAAGTTTATAGTAGAGGTTTTTCATTTTTGAGGAAGCTCTTTCATGATTTACTGCAAACAAAGCATCTTTATTCAATGGGGGCACGCAAAGGAGCACTTTTTTCATTCAGATTCGAATAAAACATGCTGAGGTTGTGGCAAAGCCTGGGAAGATTAACATCGTTTGTTTGGGTGGGGGCTATCCTGAACGATTTCACTTTTGCGGGGGTCTGGCTTAAGCCCTTCAGCTGTGAGAAGGTGACAACGAGGGAAACGCTGGGCTGTTGTATGAATAGATTTTCAGGGTTTTGCTTGATTGTATACTTTGGGGCCCGTTCTACAATTTTTTTTTAGAATTTGTCAGCTGTTCAGTGTCATGGCCAGTGACTAGAATGATATTATTGTATGCTCCTTTAATTCGTCTAGCATTTGGCCATGATCTTTTTGGAAACTTCTGGGCGATCCCAAAAAAAACGATGATGCTTGTCCAATTTTATTTGTAAAAAATCCGTTTTTTGCTTTCAGTTTCGAAAACTTTTTAGCTTTTGGGGATGTTGCTAATTTTCGTCCATGTTCGCATTGGGTAGTGCTCCCTTCCGTAGCAGCTTCAAACCCTTTGGGGGTCATGCAAATTTGGACTTTGTTTTTTGGAACAAGGCAGTCAGTAAAAATACCCTTTCGTGGGCTCTTTCACTTTGACAATGTGATCATCTGCTTATTTCATGGGGTTCCGTTACCTTTCACGAAGTTGCTGCTTGCGACGTAATGAATGAACAAACCTTTGGCGCCCCATTTCTGCTTAAATCTGTTCTCCCCTGGCAGTGTTCCCGTGGACTCTGTTCTCGGAAAAACCATCAAAGGGGAGTAGTAGCAGATTAATGACATAAACTGATTGACGGCGAACTGTGGCTGAGATTTTTTGCAGTTTGGCAGAAACCGTTTCTTGACAATTTATGATTTTTAAATGGGCGTTGGGCAATTCCCTCAGTGTAGGGATCGGAGGTTTACTGTGTGGTGAGGTGGATGTTGTATTTGGTAAATGCGTGAATTTTAAGGATGAAACGTATTTTTCTTCAATCAGAAATTTTTGGGAGTCTCGGACTCTTGGGTTGGTTTTTCCTTATGTCAAATTTTGAATTTACATATTGATTCGATTTGTCACTGGTTTTGGTTTCGTATTTCACGGGATTGTTGAACTTTGGTCTAAGTCTGACTCGAATTATCAAAAAGGTTTGTAGTATGTGGGACTTCTGCAAACTTGTTTTTCCAGTGATTGAGTTTTTGGGGAGTGTGCATATGTCATTTTTTTGCTAGACTTTTTGTTTTTTTGGGGGATTTTTGGAATTCCCCACGGCAAAACATTTCTTAGGGTCTCTCTTGCTATTTAGGGTTGCTTTGGTCTTTTCTTTGTGAAAACGATGCCGAACCCAGTGTATTCTTGAAAGAAATGAGTTTGGGTTTTGTTTTTTCCTTGACAAAATTTGATTGCTATTTCTGCCTCATCACGAAACAACCCGGGGGTGCTTCTGTGAAAATTCAAGTGTAGGCCAATTTTATTGCTTGTGCCATTGTGGGGCCCCCCCCTTTTCAAGGAGCTTCCCTTGTAGTATTGGCCATATGTTCCGTCGTGAAACGCTACCATGATGTCATATTTCTG
Organism: Conus canariensis; assembly: GCA_033310375.1. Classification (NCBI taxonomy): domain Eukaryota; kingdom Metazoa; phylum Mollusca; class Gastropoda; order Neogastropoda; family Conidae; genus Conus; species Conus canariensis. The sequence continues at coordinate 2,521 of JAMYXO010006042.1, read as the reverse complement.
CATAGTCCAGTCCATATAAACGAATATGCAAATTGTTTGTCAAACAAACCCTTTTAAGCTTACCAGTTCCTCAAAAAGCCCGCGAATCAAAGATTAGAAAATGAAATCCCCAAAGCAGCTGCCGTTTTGAGAAAATTGCTTCAATGGATGGCACGAAAAACAGCCGGACCACCCATTTATCAAGCACACAGGGTCAAAGAGAAAATTAACCATTGTTGAAGACCTATTTTGTTTGACAACATAATTTTCATCCCCAAGGGGGATGAGGATTGAAATGCTTAAACGATCCTGAAGGGCTCCTTGAAAATTTGAATGTCGAGGTCTTTGGGAGTTTTTGATCAAGTGGCCCCCATTTCAAAAAAAAATGAAGATCTAATTTCAGAATGTACAACGTTTGCCAAACATAGGGGGGGCCAGAGCAAAATGTACCCCAAATCCCTTATCCTTTCCCGAGCGTCCCTGGTCCCGATGGCTGGAGCTGTTCGTTTTCATGGAAAACCTCGTCATTGTAGTGGACTACATTCCGCTGGGAGAAATCGATGTTTTGAGAAAAAAACAAGCGGCAATTTGTTCCCAACTGAAAAACATCTTTGCTGTCGGGCATTCCTGAGTAAAAATATCGAAATGGTTTTACTTTTGCGGTGCAGATTTTCGCGTTTTGCCACTGTTTTGAGCTTCATCCACACTAAGTTTCCTCAGGGTACAAACTGTAAAAAAAATCTTCTTATAAAAGCAAAAAACCCATACATGCCCCCCCTCGTACAGGGTAAGTCCATAAAAAATGGTCTGCCCCCAAGTGAATTTGTGGGAAAGAAATTGAAAACCCAAATTCCCCATTTTTCCCCATTATCTTTTCCTCACTCCCCAAAATCACTCTCATCAACAGAGAGAAGAATACTAAAAAAACAAAAAAAAAAAAAAAAAAAAAACCCTTTAATTTCCCCTCATTTTTTTCAAAAAAACGTCCCCCTGAAAAATCGGTTTGGTCTTCATCAAAATATGAAGAAGCCGGAGAAAACTTTGCAAAAACAACAAACCTTGTTTTTTCATGTATTTGCCGCAAATGGTCTATCCGACGCAAAAAACCACCCCGTGGCAAAATCCCCTGAGGGACAGCCCGCAAGTCTTAACTGTGAAAGCCTTTCACCTCTTTACCGTCTTCATAAGGGGATCGTCTCAAAAAGGTTACATCTCTAAACAAAAAGGTCTGGGGCCCGTTCCATTTCGTTTGGGAAAACTCGCCAATTCCCAGCTCCTAGGGCCCCTCTGCAGATCCCCGAAAAATTAACCATTTAAAACCCATGCATCCCGTGGGGTGCCTTACAAATTCCCAAAAGCTGAAAGTTATAACACAGTTTCGACTTGTTTTGTTTTTTGTGTATCCCCGGGGGCATTTCGAAATTACTGCCCGTCCCTTTTATTGCTTTCCTTTTTGGGTGATTTTTTATCGGCCCCTTGTCAAAGAAAGTTGCTTCTGCATAAGGCGAAAAAGAAAGTCTCAAATTAGCAAATATGTAATTTTTTTAATGCAATTTTTAGTCTTATTTTTCACAACAAACAGCGGATTGCTTTTTTTTTGAGTTTAACAAGCCCGTAACTTTTTCCCTTTAAAGTGTGAGCATCCTTTTAGGGTGCGGTGGGCGGAGTGGGGACAGGGTTTTTATCACGTGGGGTATACGCCCGGGGGGCGCATTGGGGGATAATGGCCCAGTGTGTTGTAATGGTTTGCAGCAGTATCTTTTTTCAAAACCACAGAGCGATTTGAGAGCTTTCCCGGGAATTTTTTTGCTCTCTGGATACATTCAGCTACAAGACGCCGCATTAGTGGGGTGAATACGTTGCCCCAAAACGCGCTGTCTCTCTGCAAGAGTCAAAACGATTTGAAGACCATCTGCGGTACCTGCATCTTACCGACAACAAACATTTGCGCGCTGGGGAACATTACAAAAAGGGCAGCAATTTTTTTCAAAGAGTAAAACAGCGTGCTTTTTGGCTTTTCATTTCAGAGAGCCTTTGCGGGATGAAAGTATGATTTATTGATTCTATATTTGGGCGAACAGCAGAAAAAGTTCATCGGGGAAACCAAATTTTGGTTCGGAATTAAACGTGGTGTCTGGTGTCCCTGGGTTTTGTTGTACGTCTGAAACCCCATGCGGGGCTCAAGTGCCGGGATACGGCTTGTTTGGGGAATTTGGGGGGCATGTTTCTTGAATTTATTTTCAGAGTTACCTAAGCGTCCCTCCCTCTCACATTTAAAAAATCTCTTACATATGTTTTTTCCTAGCACAATTGTGATGTTGGCAGGTGCAACAGGGCCATTCGGACAATTCGCACAGAGAACCGCCATGAGGGATCCGCTCAGCTGGTGAGAGATCCCATTGTTCTATTGACTTTGGAAAATTTAAGAAGAGACAAATTTATTTGGGGAAGGAAAAAACATGTGTACGATGCCCCCAAACCAATTCCCCCATGGGGTAGTTTAAATTACCCAACCCCAAAAAACCCAAAACAATCAACCCCC
>JAMYXO010006041.1:0-14348 GCA_033310375.1 Conus canariensis | reverse complement strand
ACGCGCGCGCTTATGTGTGTGTGTATGTGCGTGGTACACCCTGTGCGCGCCCCCGTGGTGGTTTTGGGTTGTGTAGGGATTTTTGTGTTTTAAATTTTCCCCTTCTTTTGTTTAAAAGGAAAAACTTTTGGATATTTCTGTTCTAATGTTTTTTAAAAATGTCAGTACAACCTTGAGTTTTTGACAAAAAATTGGGTTTTTCAGTCACTCAGTGTGTGTCCCCGGGTGCGGGTGTGTGTGTGTAAAATCAAATATAAATTCACAGACCGCCCAAAAAATTTTTCAAACAAATGTGAAAATTTTAACCTTGGGTTTCAAATTTGGGGGTTTTTTTCCCTTGGCAATACAAAATTAAATGTTTTGTTGATTTTTTTTGGCCCAAAAAAAAGGCGAATTCATTTGGAAAAAAAAAAAATTTTCTTTAAAAACAAATGGGGACCGTTTTCGGGAAAAGGGGAAAGAAATTTTTTTTGGGAAATTTGTCTTTAAATTCCCTTCCCCTTGGGCTGTCAAAAACTAATTTTTTTTACCCCGTAAATGCCCTTGAATGGATTCATTTTGCGCCAGTTTTTTCAAGAAGGGAATTGTTTGATTGCTTGTTCTTCGTTTCGAATTGCCCCAAATGTTGGTTAAATCTTGCCTGAAGAAAAAGGGCCCCCCAAAGGGTTTTTGGGAAACGCGCCCGGGTTTTTTTTTGGCTTTTGTTCCCCCTACCTTTTTTACTTGTCCCCAACGTACAAAACCCTTTTCCTTTCTTGTTGGGGTTTTTGGTGTCATTTTCCCATGAAAGTATTCCTTCAATTTTTTTTTCCCCCTTTTTTCGCGCCCCCTGTCGCAAAAATTGCACAAAAAAACCTACAGGGTTCATTTTAACCCCCACGTTGAAAAAGGGGGTGAAATATGGGGCCCAGCGACTTCCCACAAATGCTTGGAGTTGTTTAAAGGGGAAACCCAATGTCAGCCCAGGGGAACTCATTAAAAATTGAAAAACACTTTTCTACCCAAAAAAAAAAAATGTTAAACCCTTTTTCCCCCAAACAGGGAAGCGTTTTTTTTTTTTTTCCCAATCTTTCCTTCATATTTCCTTCCATTGTTTGAAATTAAATTTGGGGTTTGGTTTTTTTTTTTACACGTAAAATGAATTAATGGGGAAGGAAATTTAGATTCTTGCCATTTTAACCCTTTTTTTTTCCCTAAATTTTGTTTTTTTTTTAAATTTTCCCCTTTTTTTTAACATGGGGCCCCAAGTTTTCAAATCACCCCCCGGGGGATAAAGGGGTTCCCGGGATATGATTTGGGGCCCAGAAAGGGAAAAAAAAATAAAAGAATTATAGTGGTACGCTCCAACGTTCCGCCCCAAGGGCACAATTTTTACCCCAGCTACGTACAAGGAAATCCATGCACCACACACACCACCCCACACGCACCCACACGCACCCCCCACACCCCAAAAAAACCACCACAAAACCAAAAACCCCCCCCAACACACGCACGGCACGCCCCCCCGCACGAAACGCACGCACGAAACCCCACTCAACCACCCCTGTTTTAAAAATAAAAAAAACCTGGGGCCGTTCTGGGCCGTTGAGACCCCAACTAGAACCAAAGAAACTGACGTGATCTCCGCCAAACCCCAAACCTGTTCCCGGGGGGCCGGGGAAATTTGGGGCCCCAATGGAGATAAAACCCTGTCCCCCAACTCCAAGCCCCGGACCAAAAAAGGACCCTGAATGGCTGCGGGAAAGAGAGACAGTCAGCTCGATGGAAAAGGGAAACCCCCCGGGAAATTTTGCATCTCCCAGATGAAATCGACAAAGGGGGGATCAGGGAGGAAAAGGGACTCTGCAAAACTCGAAGACAACTTCAGGAAAAGGTGACCCCAAAGGAAATGCGGGCAGAACATCTCTCCCCCAAAAAAAAGGGTACAGGCCCCAAGAAAGCAAAAATGAGACCCAAGATTTTTTAGAGGGTTTGGGCCCCAATGTACTAAATTTGTGTTTTACCCGTTTTGACCAGCGGGATTTTCAGCCTTGAGAAAGAAAGGGGGCCTTGGAAGGGTCCCCCCCCCGCCCTTGGATCCCCATTTGACCATCAAGGGAAGGGGAAAGGTCCGCAAAATTTTCAGGAACTGAAATGTACAGAAGGGGGCCCCGGGGGCCGGCCCCCCCCTCAGCTTTTAGGATTTTGGGAAAAACTGCAGCAACTCTTGGCCCAAAATTGTTTTTCAAAGACCCTGTTCCACCCAATATATTTCGGAAGGCCAAATTTTCCCCCATTATGGAGGTAAATTCTACAAATTTTTCCCTTTTTCCAAGAAAGAAATTTGGTAAAGTCACCCTTCAACGCCCTACACCCCGGGGCCCCGAAAAAGTAAACCCCCCCAGGGAATTTTGTTTGAAAACAATTTCTAAACCCTTTCCTCAGGGGAGAGTCCGAAGACCATCAAAAATCACTCCCGGTTTTCCCCTACCCCGAGGGTAGTAGACAGAAGATGCCATCCCTGAAAAATCCCTGACCCCCCTCCCCAGCACCTTGTTAGGTTTTGGAAACGTTCGCCAGATTTGGGCTGTGGCCTTTTCAAGTGCCTTCAAACCCCCTTAAAAGCCTCTTTTTCCTCGGGGGGAAAACCCCGGGGCCATGGTTGTTAAACCCAGATATCATCAAATGGATCTTAGTTCCCTGATGCCCCCCCCAAGACCAAGCAATTTCGAAATTTCCCGGGGTTTGGTCTCCGATTTTTCCTGTTGGACAATGCAGGAGCCCCACTGGGTTGTGTTCAGGTCCCCTCCCCAAATTCACCCTTTCTACACAGCTGACTGTCGCCCCAGGAGGCTTTGCAATCTGCTTTTTTCAAATTTCCCGAAAGGGGGACACGCCCTTTTAAAAGGGTTATGCACGTTTTTCTGTGAAACCCAAATTTTCCCGGGGGGGCCCCAGTCCCCCGTTGGTGGACTGGTGCCCCAAGGGAACTTCCCTTAAGGTAAATGTCACCAAGACAGAGGGGTTTGGTCATCATTTCCCTGGGGAAAACCCAAAACAGAACCACCCAAATTTCTTTTAAAGGAAGTGGAATTGCCGAAATTTTGGGCCCCCCCCCCAATACTTCCCGCCCCAAGGCAGGGACAATTTGGGAGTGGACCCCCTCCCCCCAATGGGACATGTCCCCTGCAAGAAGGCCCCAACCACCCGTCTTTTTTTTCCCCTCCCGGAAGTTTCCCACTTTTCGGGTTTAACCATGCCCACCCTAAAACTTGTTCTCCCAAGTGGGGTTTCCGGCCCATCCCCCCCTCAAAAACCCAAAATCTGTGTTTCCCAGTCGTAACCTGGGGGGCCCTTGTGCCCAGGATGCGGGAAAACCATCCAAAATATAAACAATTTTCCTGCCCCACCCAGAAAAATCAAAAAACCAAAACCGGGGCCCTTGGGCGGAAACTAAAAAAATTCAGAGGCCCCTTGGTTGGCAGTTCCAGTTTAAAAAAAGAAATCATCCTGACCGCTCCCCCTTTCCCCCCTCACCCCCAACCCCCAATTTCCCTTTTTAAAGGCAACCCCCCAAACCCCTTTTCCCCGTTCCCCCCCAAACCCTACCCCCCCCCCTTCCAGGCCCCCTCCCCCTCCCCCCCCCTTTTCCCAAATCTATACTGTATTTGATTCAGGATTAAAATGTTGGTGTAATGATGATGCTGATTGCAGTGATTATGTAAAAAAAAAGACTGGAATTTTAAAACCCCACGCACATTTAAAACAGACTCATGATAGCATTCAAAGCCATCCCAGATATACTGACATGAAAAGGACCCCACATTTATGCCCTCTTATTGATTTTCCCTTTAAAACGCACACACAACACATACACAGGGAGTAAACAATAAACCGCGCTTATGCCTGATGCATGCACACCCCAACACGCACAAAACCGGGCATGTGTACGCCCGCAGGACCATTTAAATTTGCCATCCAACACTTGCTACCAAAATGGCACACCCCTTTGGGGGGAAAGGGAGATTCAAAATTGTGGAGACATCTTTTTTTAAAATTTTTCTTGGAAAAAAGTTGTGGCTTTCAAAAGGATGAAGAAAAAAGGTGGTTTTACGCGATAGTAAATTTGCCAGGGGGACGGGACAAAATGTTAGGGAGATGGACGAGCACGGGCCCAACCCATTGAAAGGCGAGTTAGGGGATTCCGGACGAAAAAATTTTACCAAACAACTGCCCAAACGTACCCCCAGACTTCAGACGCAATATTTCCCGTCGGGGATCAACATTTCCCGTTACCAGTCAGGGACGCCGATTCTGAAAAAGTGGACCCCGATTTGAAGCAAGTGATTTTGCCATTTCCCGATCGGGTATCATCGGGGAAAAGGGGATGTGCTTAAAATATCAAAGGGTCAGAAAAAGAACGCAAAATAAAAGCACCGTTTTTTTGTAACCCAGTCAACAAAGACTAAAGATGGAATTTAAAAATATTTCCCCTTTTCGGGGAAAGGTAGCTAGAACGCCTCCACCACCTGGTGCAAAAAAACCCCATAGAACGGCGGACCCGAAAAAGAAAGGTGGGGCCCAATTGGGGGACGCAAAAACCGTTTTTAAAGTCGTACCCCCCGGCGTTTTTCCAAGAAAGAACAGAAAGAAAAAGGGAATCAGATCTACCAAAAGGCTCATTCTGCAGACTCTGTGTTTTAAACGTAAGCAAAACCCAAAATAGGTAAACCTTTGAATTTCAAACCCAAAAAAGGGAAAGCCCTTTACATCGGGTAGACCCCCAAAAAACAATGAAAATCCCGGGCCTTTCTCTTGAAAAAAGCCAAATGCGTTGTTTTTCCACTTGGAATAAAGTTTTCTTAAACCCAAAGCGCCAAAGAAGATGCAAAAACCCTTTTCCCTTGCTGTGAAGGCATGGCCAAAACACCCACCAATACGTTTGTTGTTGTAACTCCCACCCGCCGAAAAAAAGTTTCCGTTAGAGTGAAGAGGAAGCGGGACAACGTTTTTTGGTCAATTATAGCTAAAAGAAGTCCCCAAATTTCTCCTTGTCGGGGAAGGGAAAACATCAAGGGGAAAAAACCTGAGGGACGCCATCCACCCAAAAACTCAAGGGGGGACCCGCACCCTCCCCAGTGACATGGGGGTCTTTTTCGTAACCCCCCTCCGGGGAAAACCACCGGGGAAAACCCATCACGCTCGCTTTGGTTTAAAACCTCCCCATCCCACCCCGAACCTTACATGTGCCTGGTTAAACCCTCACCTTGCCCTGAGCGACGGGGACCTTTTTTTCCCCTGACGTAAAATTTTTGTTCCCCCTGAAAATTTAGGAGGGTGAGTAATCCAGCCCTTTCCCCAATAATGACTGTTAAACTCGTAATTAAGAATATTGTAGATTTTTGTTAATCGGGTTTAGACGGTGAAATTTTTTTAAAAAAAACCCCTTGTAGGGCCTATATGGGAAAAAGGGGTTTGGGTTTTTTTTTTTTGGGGTCATTTTTCCCTGAAAAGGCAAAACGGGCGGTTTGTTTTAGCATTGTTTTTTTTTTTTTTTTAAAACTTTGTGTTATTAGAGCGTGAAAAAGTTTTTTTCCCTTTAATATTTTTGTTTTTAATTTTACAAAACGTTCTTTAAATTGGGGTTTTCCCCCTTTCCCCTTTAAACATGTTTCCCACCTAAAACTTCATAAAGTTTTTGAATTTTTATGCAGGGGGAACTTTAAAGGTTGTTTAACAAATTTTGCCTTTTTTGTTCAAATTTTGCGAAAAACTCCTCCCAAAACCCTCTTATTTTACAATCTTTGAAGGGGAAAAAGAAAAAAAATGCCAAAATTTTTATTGGGTTATTTTTTCCCCGTTAAATGAAAAAGTAGATGTGTTACAAAAAACCCCCAATTGCCCCTTATTTATAAAAAAGAAGGAACAGAATTAATAATTTACCCCCCCCCGGCTCCAAAAATACCCCCAATTTTTTTTTCGTGTGCGGGCTCGAAACTAAAAACAAAAGGGAAGTTTTTTATGTTTAAACCCCTTGCCCTTCTAATATCTTCCCAAAGGCCCAAATTTTGTTTTAATCCCAGAATGTTAAAACACTTCCCAAAGACCAAACCGAAAATGGTCAAATCCCAGGGATTTTAAACGGAAAATTGGGCCTTTTGGGGCCCAAAAGAATTGCATTTTTCCAAGAAAATAGAAACCCCCGTTTGGGTGAAAAAATTACTGTTGTTTTTTGTTTTTTATTTCCCTTAATGAGGGCAACCCAAAACCCTTAGATTCCCGATATTAAAAACCTCACATTCCTCCAAAAAAACCCCCAATAGTTTTAAATTTTTGGTTTTCCCCCTCCCTTACCCTTTGAATTAGCTGGTCTACCTTTTAATTACCGGAAGCAACCCCCCCCCCCCCTTAATCCCCCCCCCCCCCCCCCCCCCCCCACCCCCCAATAAGTTAAACTTTTAATAAAAAAAATTTGATTCTTGTAAATTTTCAAAAAGCCCCATTAACCCAAAAAACCCCCCAAAATTTTTTAAATCAGCTGATGGGAAGCTTTCAAAAAAAAAACCTTGTAAAAAAAACCATGTTGATATTATTTTGATAACCCATTGCCCGGTTTTTTTCGTTTTTTCCTTTTTTTGCAAAACCCTTAGTGTTGCAGTGAAACCCTTTTCCCAAAAATTTTGCCCAAAGTTAAATGTAAAAACAAACCACTGGGGAAAATATCTGGTTGGAACCCATGCTTGTGCCTAACCCATAAAACAAACAATGTTTTTTTTTAAAATATATTTAAAAAGACCAAAAAACACCGGGAATTTTAAATTGGCAGAGGAATCCCTTAAAATTTTAACAGGGTTTTTAGTAAGCAAAAAGGCCCAATTTTGGGCCCTTTTTTCCCCTGCCTAATAAAAGATTTGGGAATTTTTTACAGATTTTACAAAAAGGGTTTGGGAAAAAAGGGTTTCCCATGAAATAAAAAAGGGGTTTAATTTGCCCCCTTGTCCGGGTAAAAGCTAAAAAGAACAAAGGGTTTCCCCCTATATAAATTCAGGAAAAAAAAGAATGTTCCCCGATATATTTTCCAACCCATGCTTTTGGGAAAAGGGTTGCCCTTTTAAAGATAAAATTTCCCAGAACAGAAAAATGAACTTTTAAACCCCCTTTATTTTAGTTTCCATTTGTTGTTTAATAGTCATTTTTTCGATGCCCCTGTTACCTTGTGAAGGGGTAAAGTTTGAAATTTTTCCAAATCTCTTCCTAAAAGAAAAACTTCTGGGGACTTGAAAAAATTTTTTAAAAAATTATTTGCCTTAAAAAAACCTTTGGCCTGAATAATTTTTGTCTTTTTTAAAATGCAGAAATTTTTTTCTAAAAATGTTGGTTTTTAAAGGGCCCCTTTTTTTGCCAGAAACCAATGGAAAACCCTTTTTTTTATATAAATTTCCCCGTTTTTAAAGAAAAGGCAAACCCCCCTAACAAGAAAACCCTTTTTTTAAAAAGGGCCCAAAAAAATAGCATTAAACCTCCCCTTTTCCCCCTGTTTAAAAAATTGGGGAGAATATTTTTGGGAAGTTTTGACCCCCCCGGTTGTGTCAAAAAAAATTTAAAGGGGGTTTTCCCCATTTTAATCAAGCAGGTTTCCCAAAAAAAGGGGATGGTTGCTTTTGACAATTTATTTTAAAAACCCCCCAAAAAACCAAAAATGTAAAAAAAACAATTTCCCAAAAAAGGGAAGAAATGTTTTTTACCCCCGCCCCTTTTTTCGAAAAATCAAAAAGCCCAATTTGACCGGGTTTGGGCAGGCCCAAGCTCCTTTATAAATTGAAAAAACCCGGGTTTGGGGACTTTTATTTTCATTAATTAAACCCGCTTTTTAAATTAAATAAAAAAAAAAGTGTTCGAGTGGGGAATTGCAAAACCCCCGATTTTGATATTTACTAGGGGTTGAAACAAGGTTCTGTTATCCCCCCCTTTTGTTTTTTAAAACATTTTTAATTTTCGAATTTGCCCTCGCTCTTACAAAGAAAATTTTTTGTTTTGGACAATAGGTTTGATATCATGCATCGGGTGAAGGGTTACAATGAAAAGAAAAAACATCAAAAAGGGAATTTAAAATTTCATCAAGAAAAATCAAATAAAGAAAAGTAAAATCTTTATATTTACTTATATGACAAAAAGGGGTCTGACATTTTTAAGAGAAAAAACGGCCCTTTTCATTTAAAAAAGTTTCGGGGAAATTTTTAGGTATCTTTTTCTCCAAAGTTGTCCGGGACCGCTTTTATAAAAACTACATCGTTGCTAAGGAAAGGGAAATAGGGTTTAAACTATTAAAGATTTTAAGAAAAAACCGAGGGGACAAGATTACAAAGTTTTAAAAACATCTCTCAAACGTCGCGGATTAGACAAAATTGCCCTAGGGAAACAAGAGGGTTTTTTAGTGCCTTTTTCCTATTTATTTGTGAAATTCAAAGAAAATTAGACCCTGCAAAGAGTTATGGGCCCCTTGCTCTTTGTGTGCCCTTTTCCGATAAACCCGGCTTGGAAACTTTATAAAAAGAAATTGGAGAATTCCCTTTTGGGGCCCGAATACCAAAGTTTGATCCCGCTAAAGCTTTCTTAGAAATTTCCGAAAAAGTTCCCAAACTTTTGCTTGAGGAATGAAAAGTATTCTAAAAAAATTCTTTTCCAAAACCCGAGCTAAGCGGTTTCCATAAATTAAAACCCAAAGTGACATTTACGTATCGATTTTCCAAAAAGGCCCTGATTTAAACCCAAAGGGCAATTTATTGAAAAACAAATAAAGCCAGCCCCCCCTTTGGGCCCTCCCTTGGGGGGATGACTAAACCCCGCAGTTTAATATTTTTATCCCTAACAAATGAAAAAGGGAGAAATCCAAACATTTATAAAAAGGGGGAAAGTACACAATTACCCCAAACAGAAAATTTTCCAAACCCAAATTTAAAAGTTAATACGATGGTTCACCCCTTTGAAAAAATCCCCGGGCATGTTAGCTTTTGTTAATTAAATTTTTAAAAAGGAAAAAACCCTTTAACCTTCATTGGAAAAAAAAATCGTTCCATTTTTAAATGCTGAACTTTTTGTTATTTTTTTGGGTTTCCCCAATTTAACTTTAGTATTTTTTTTTTCAGTTTTTTTCGATTTATTTTGTTGTGTTCTCAAGGGGTTTACTCTTCTTTAAGATCATCAGATTACAAGATAAAAGCCCAAAATTATGTTAGAAACCCGTCAAATTAAATTCATATCAAAACTTTTTTAAAAAAGGGCCCAAACGTTTCCTTTGCTGGGTTTTAAAGCTTGGTTTTTCCCTTCAAAAAATGAGTGGGTGAAAAGTAGAAAAAAAAGGGCGAAAGGGAAAAGGAACAAAAACCCAAACTGCAATTATGTTCGTTTATCCATTCAGGGGGTTATCCCCTTGGCTGGAACAAAACGTTTGGGTGATTTTTGGGGTGAAACCCAGAAAAAATTTTTTAGGAAAAACCCTTTTTTCCAAAATATATTTTATTTAATTTTTTGATTTTTTCGTGGTTTGGAAAATCCAAAATTATATATAAAATTTTTACTGGCGAAATTCAAATTCAGAAGTTTAGTTCGCAATTTTTACAGGAAAAACTTAATGCGTTCTTCACAAAACAAGAAAAATTTTAAAGGAGTTTATGTGGTGAAAAATTTCTACCCAAAACCAAATCCAATTTTTTGAACGTCAGAGGTTAACCCCCCATTTATTTGTGATTTTGAAAATTGTATTGTAAGGCGTTTTCAAAAATGTTCCATTTGGGTTTAATATTGGGGAAAGTTTACTTCTTAGTCCTGTAGGCTTTTGTTTATAGCTTTTTTGATTTTTAATTTGTTTTTTAATGCTGTTTTTTTTTTTTTACCCAAGGGGAATAAAAAAAAAAACCACCCCCTTTCATTCCCCCCTCCCCCCCCTTCCTCCCCGTTCCCCCCCTCCCCCCTCCCCAAAAATTCCCCCCTTAATTTCCCTTGTGGATTAGACGAAAAAAATTTGGAAAACAAATAACAACCTCGCCCCCAATTTAAACAATCGACTTGGAAAACCCCTTGCCCCAAAACAAAAAGGAAAAATTTTAGAAAATGATCAACCCCGTTCCCTACATTTTTCCAATGTGGTTGTGCTGTTGTGGGGTTTTTTTTGGGATTGGGCCCTTTTGTTTTTTAGGGTTTTATAATGTTTTAACCATGATCCCCTTTTGCCCAAATTTAATAAGAAGTTTAAAATTTGAAAGTGTTGACGTTTGTTTAAAAATTTTTGAGCCTTTAAACTTGATGTTATTTTATTGTATTTTTTGATATTAACTTTTTAAAAATTTTTAAATTTTTGTTTTTTATTTTTGTGTTCTATCTTTAAAATTTTTATCAAATTTGAATAGGTTGGAAAAAACCCCGGTAGGATTTTAACGGGCCCAATTTTCCGACGTCCCGAAAATGTGAGGGGTTGGGGGAAAAAGGGGTGAAAAGGGAAAAACTTTCTTTTTTTCAGTTTCATTGAAATGTAGCCAATTTCATTTTCATTATTACTTTGTTTTTTTTATGTTTTGGTTCTGAAAAATTTTTGGTCCCCACAAAAAAAATTTTCGTCATAGACAAAACAAAAAAACTTGTGAACTTGGAGCGAGTAGGGGCTGTGTTGGGAGAGGGACTTAAAGGGCATTGTTCAGGGGAGTACGCCGGGGGTGTTCAGGGAAAGTGTTTCCCCTGGGGTTTGTTCGAGCGAGTGATTTTTGGGGAAAACTTTTTTTCGGCAGAGGGGCCCTCTGGGGAAAATGTTCAAAAGAAAATTGATTTTGGGGGGCCTTTTGTTCGGGGGGAGACCCGTTTTTTCCGGGGCTATGTTCAGGAAAAAAGGTGAGTTGGGGCTGTTTTAAAAGATTGAGTGCCCTTTTCATGACTATTTTTGGAAAAAGTGTGACTCTGGAGCTGTTTTTGGGAATTTTGTGACGCTGGGGTTTTGTGTTCAGCGAGAGAGTTTCTTGGGCTGTTTTTGAGTTGGGGTTTGTGTTCAGGGGAGTGACTTTTTGGGAAAACTTTTTTCCCCAGGGAAAAACTGACGCCGGGCTTTGTTCGGGGAAAAGGTGGATTTTCGGGGAATTTGTTCGGGGGAGAGTAATTTTTGGGGGTATGTTCAGGGAAAGTGTTTAATGGGGTTTGTGTTCGGGGGCCCCCAGTGATTTTCAGGGCCCTAGGTTAAGGGAGAGTGATTTTGGGGCTTTGTTCGGGAGAGTGAGTCTGGGGTTTGTGTTCGGGAGAGTGTTTTTCAGGGCTTTGTTAAAGGGAGAGTGCCCTTTCGGGACTTTGTTCGTGACACCCGGTTTTGGGGGGCTGTTTTTCGGGGGGGTTTTTTTCAGGGTTTATTTTCCCCAGGGAGAAGGTGTCCCGCCGGCCCCCTGAAGGTCGGCCCCCCCTGAAAAAGGACCCCGGTCTAAAGGGGGATTGAAGGGAATGACTGACCCCCCCAAAATTGTCCCCCAAAGATCCCCAACAGGAAAATTTACGTAAAAACACAGTATTTTTTTTCACACCAACATAACTTAGTCACAAAATAAGCTTTAAAAAAAACCCCAAATAAACATGGGCACAAAAAAGCATTTAAAACCCCCAACATTGTTTGTTCCTTCCCGTTGGCCCCCCAAACCCTTACCCCCCCAAAAAGGGTTCACGGGGATTTTCCCCCCAATTGTCCAATGGGTTCCCAAAACCGGGCCTGTTTGAATGTCTTTCATTGGCCCGGACCCCCTAAACCCACACACCCTCCCCAAACTCCCAATAGCACGCACGGGATTTTTAACCACACTTGCTTAGCTGTCACATGGGGCTGCATGAAGTCTAAAAAGCCACAGAGTTAGAAACCCCCCGTCGGACGGGGGTGGGGGCAAAGGGCCCCCGGAAAGGGGGTAGGGGGAACCACCCGGTGAAAGAACGTTTTGCCCCACCACACTCCCCGGCCTAAGGAGCCCGCCCCGGGTGAAGCCTCCGGGGGGAGGAAAAAAAAAGGGAAAGGAAAAAAAAAGGGGCCCTGTAAACCCCCCCCACCCCCGTATGGTATAAAAATTTTTGTGTTAAACCCCAAAACCAAGCCCCTGAAGGGAAGGGGGGAGGGGCGGTGTTTGTGAATTTAAACATTATAGCACCCCCTAAACCACAGCCCCGGGCCCCTTTTAAAAAGGGTAAAAAAAAACAAATGAGGAAAGGGTTTCCCCAAAAGGGAAACCTTCCACGGGCCCGGGAAGAAAAAAAAACATCGTTTTAAAAACGGGTGGAAAAAAGGGAATTTGAAATTTTTATATCTCCCCCCCAATAAATTGTTAAATTGACCAAAAAACACATTTTCCTTTTTGAGATTTGAACTTGAGTTAAGCAATCATTGCTTTAAAATACCCACCAAAATTTCAAATTCAAAATTTTTAAGGGAATTCCCCCACTTTTATAGTAAACTTAAAAATAATCACACATTCTCAAACCACGATCCAAACGTCTAATCTGCGTAGCACGCTCAAAAAACACAAAAAACTCGTTCCCTTGCACACACAAGCGACGGGGGGCGAAGGATATGAAAACAGGCGATTGTGATGGGGCGGACGGTGGGGGGAACCAAAAAAAAAGAGAAAGATTGACGCGGCTCTTGGCCAGCAATCTTTTTTCCCGCCCGAAAACCCCCCCCTTTTTTTCAATATAAATTTTTTAAACCAAAAAAAAATAGCTACAAAATTAAAAAAATCAATCGCCCCCAAACCCCTTTAGCTATTTTTTTGTTAAAAAAATCTAATCGCGTGAAAAAGGGGGGGTTTTGGGGGAAAAATTTTTCGCTTAGACCCCCATTTAAACTTTTCTCTGTTAATACAGGATGGTTTTGGGGGGAAAATTGAAAACTTCGCGAACAAAAGATCTTTTAGGGGCAGGGTTTTTGGGGGCGTATGACCGTGAAGAAAGGTCCCCTCTTAAAAAATATACGGGGGGGTTGTTTTTTATTCTTTTTTAATTCATTAATTACGTCCATTTGGGCTGTGGCTTAATTCTACATTCCTTGCTTCTCGGGATCAAGTATCTTTTTTTTTAGTCCCAAAAGGGAAAGAGTTTTCTGTTTAAAATGCGCTCTTCAGTAATGCTATTTTTTTTTATTTGTCGGTTCACCGGTTTAAAGGGCCCGTTGCTTTAAAATTCTTCATTGTTCTGGCGGTAAGACTGTGGCAATCCCTGACCCATTCTGTGTTGCGTGTTTTGTATAAGGTCTCTTGTATTGTGGTAAAAGCGCCCCCCCGCTAGATTCTTTTAAAGTTTTTCTGGGCCCCGGGAAACGTGGGTTCCGGAATCCCCCTTTTTAACTGTAACCCCATGTTTTAAAAAAAGTTGGTTTACAGCTCTTTTAAAAATCTTTTCCATATAAACCTGAATCAACCCAGGATATTTTAAAGGATCGCTTTATTGTTTTAAAACCCAGCCAAGCGTTAAAACTTTTATCCGTTAAAAGGCTCAGTTTTATACCCTTTAAAACCATGTAACAACCGTAGAGTACTTAAACTTTTTTCTTCTAACTTTGTCAGTGGAAAGGGACAACAAGTCCTCTGGTGGGTTTTTATTAGGAACTGAAATTAACAAATCGGGCTTTTTTATTCTTTTTGGGGCGGGTGATATATTTGCCAGTCGCTTTTTTTTGAAAAACCGTCTTTCGCTTTGATTCGGCACCCTGCAGCTTTATCGTTTATCAAAAGCAGCCCTTTCCCTTTTCCATACCCCCGGTGAATATATATTTTTTTATTTGTATCGTCCATAAAAAGGGGATGTTTTATTAATTTTTAACAATGTTTTTTTTGATTTAATAGCAAGAAGAAAGTTGCTCCCCCAGCGCTATAAAAAAGCTATTTTACCATTTTCTGCCTCAGTGGTTCATAAAAATCAAAAGTTTGGCGGTGACGAGTTAGAAACTTCTTTCCTGTCCCTAAGTTTTTCACTTGCTTCATAAAGTCTGTAAATGTGTGTCTGATGCCCTGCTCTCTTAAATTTTTTTAATAAAGTCTAAGTGAGCAATTCTCCTTTTTCGTAAGCTCTCTTGCTTAGCAAATCTTCCATTTTTGTTATGGCGTTTTCTTCATCAGCCGCAATTTTTTAAAAAATATAATTGTGCCAGGAAAACCAATGCCTTAAAAATAGTCCCCCCACCATGAACTAATCAGACATCTTTTTTTTAAAAGAATGAATTTTTTTTTATAAAACAAAATTTTTTTAGAAAAGAATCTTTTTTTTAAATTCAACTTTTTTTAAAAACAATCTTTTATGCATTGTTTTTTGGGTTCCCCGTGCAAAAAGAAAGTCTTTTTGGGGAATCCCGCCGTTTTAAG
>JAMYXO010006040.1:5000-14348 GCA_033310375.1 Conus canariensis | reverse complement strand
GGACAGACAAGAGGAGGAGACGGGTAAAGAAAGGGGAGACAAGAGCAGAGGATGGAGGAAAGAATGAAAAACAAAGAGAAGAGGACAGAGGTAAGAAAAGAACAGGAGGCGATGATAGGAAAGAACAGGAGACGATGATAGAGAAAAGAACAGGAGACGATGATAGAGAAAAGAACAGGAGACGATGATAGAGAAAAGAACAGGAGACGATGATAGAGAAAAGAACAGGAGACGATGATAGAGAAAAGAACAGGAGACGATGATAGAGAAAAGAACAGCGGGGAGGCAAGGGCAGGGGATAGAGAAAGAAAAGGGGAAACAGAAAAGAGAGATGGAGGGAGGAAAGGGGGGACAAGAGAAAGGGATGGAGGACAGAATGAACAGACGAGAGCAGAAGATGGGGAAAAGAATGGGGAAACAAGAGAAGAGTTTAGAAAGGAGAATAGACAGACGAACGAGGAGGATGAAGGGAAGAAAAAACGAGAGAAAGGATAGAGGCAAAGGGAGACAGAAGCACAGAATGACAAAGAGAGAAAAAAACCCAGAGCCAGACGTAGACTTTATGGGGTTTCAATCCGCGCCCCCGCAAAGTTTCGAACCAACCAATGCTTCTTGGCAATAACGGCAGTCTGAGAGACTGGGTCTCCCAAAAACCTCTCGATCTGCCTGAAAGACTGGTCAGAAGAGAGCTGGGAATACCCGTTGAAGTCAACGCAATTGTGAGTGATGGAAACTGCCTTTACAAGGCTCTTAGCTATGAGATGTGTGGCACACGGGATTTTCATGAACAGCTAAGAGATGTAATTGTTGACTTCATGTGTCGCAATCATGAAACCTTCACTGCTTATGTTGGGCAAGACCTAGGTCAGTACCTCTCTGGAAACACTCTACAGCCTCGCTCCTGGGGATCGGATGTGGAAGTTATTGCAGCGGCAACACTGCTCCAAACACCTGTTGTAGTATACACAGCTTGCACGGAGACCTACAGGGCGTGGCTTCCATACCAACCGTTGTTTCAGTTACCTGGAACATCCGTTTGTCACGAAAAGGTGTACCTTCAGAATCTCTGTCAACACTTTGAGCGTGTGGTTCGAGTTGCTTAGAGGCCTGACAAAGGTGTGAAAGAAAGAGGCAGACCAAACATTTCTGAAAGACCAGCTGATGCTTTTTATGTTACGGTGTACTCTACAGAGCAGGAATTGCTCCAAATTAACATTCGTGTTATGGTTTATGTTTAAAACACCTTTTGGACTGAGGACTCGTCCGTCATTTATTCATAGGTGCATTTGTTAATATTGGGAAATTTCATTACGATTATGTTGACTTTAACTATTTACTGTTGCGTTCTAAAAATCTCTCTCTCTCTCTCTCTCTCCTCTCTCTCTCTCTCTCTCTCTCTCTCTCTCTCTCTCTCTCTCTCTCTCTCTCTCTCTCTCTCTCTCTCTCTCTCTCCACCACATCATACAAACACGAAAATGTTGATCCCTCTTTCTCTATGTCATGACGGCTAATGGCTCCAAGAATAAATCTATGCTCTCCCTTGTCGCATTTTTACTCGTCCATCGTGTTTATGCGTTTGTGTGTGTGTGTGTGTGTGTGTGTGTGTGTGGTGTGTGTGTGTGTGTGTGTGTGTGTGTGTGTGTATGTGAGAGAGAGGGAGAGAAAGTGATAAGAAAAAGAAAACACACTAGACGTTTTATGTCACAGGGCAAAGTTTACTTGCGAAATCAAACCAAAGAGCCTTCTCTCTCTCTCTCTCTCTCTCTCTCTCTCTCTCTCTCTCTCTCTCTCTCTCTCTCTCTCTCTCTCTCTCTCTCTCTCTCTGTGACTCTCTTTGTCTCTCCACGTGTCTCTGTGTATTAGTTAACAAGCAAACCATGGTCACCATGCACCCCCCCCCCCCCCCCCAGGACTTAACCTAAGTGGATCCACAATGTACTTTAGAGACCACTGAACACGTTTCTGGTTGTTCCCAAGAAAATAACTCATTTGGACTATGAGTTATGGCCCTTGATTTAAGGGTACCCCCCTTTTATGCTGACCACAATCATCAATTTAAGTCAAATGTAGCTCATATGAATAACCAGAAATTCACGTTTCTGTTACTTTTGTAACTAAATCAATGACTTGCGTCTTAAAAAGCCTTTTGTGTAGTCCAATATAGAATATCTTGGCTTCAGGTGTGCGCTATCTACTGAAACCGTCATTTTAACAATACGGACTGTATGTCATCTGCAATACATTGAAAATAATAGAAAGCAGGGCTTTTGGGGGTTTATTTTCATACACAACAATGCCTTTGGGTCATTCAGGACCAATTAGGGCTTCCTAGTTCCGTTTTTTATAGGTACAAAATAAAATATATCTCCTATACCCCCTAAATCTGCGATTTCGACAAAAACGACACAACACGCGTTAACAGAACAAAATTGTTGTTATTTGCAACAAGCATCGCTGTAAAATAAAATGAATATATTGTAGTCAAATACAACAGTAATATGATACAATTTGCAGTTCTAGATGTGATTATCTTTAATAAATAACGAATTTTCTACATTTCATATGTACATGTATAATCATAACACTACTACTTGGAAATCACATGCATTTGCATCTTAACCAAAAAAATGGTTTGATTTGTATTACTAATGTTCTTTGTTGGTTGTTTTTTGGGGGGGGGTTTTGGGGTTTTTTTTGTTTTGAGTGCAGGTGAATGAATCCTGGTGTAATGATCAACTGAACATGGCGGCAAGAAAGCGAAAACATGAAGACAGCCCTGTTGGTGAAGTGTGTGTCATTCATTTCAGCGATTCTAACAAGAGATCATTTGTTCACCTCTCTAACTGCAAATGACCTCGGAATAGACTGATAAAACTTCAAGACATTTGCAAGAACTGGATTCTCCATATTGAATGGAAAAGGTTTGCAACTGCGTTCCAGATGATTTACGGCCAGAATACGGCTACCATCGTGACTGTTACCAAAGGTTCAGTAAAAACCTTGATAGATTGGAATCATCTTCAGAATCACAAACAATAACTCTAGAACAAAGACAGTCTGGGCGTTCTTCTGGCTCAGTGGAAACAATTATTTTCAAACCGGACTGCATATTTTGTAACAAAGAGGGGTTGAAAGCAAAAGAATCACAGAATGCTTGGACAACTGAACCTACATCCAAGTTTGAACGTGAAGGATGGAGCACAGTTCCTGAAGTCGCTGAGCACAAAAATGACGAGAAACTACTGTGCAGAATCAGAGGATTTGACCTATTTGTCTGTGAAGACAGTATCACCATTCCTGTCGTAAGAAGTATGTAGAGATCCTGCAGCATGGCAGAATAAAGACGGTGCGTCAAAGAGATATCAGGAAAACCTGGAAAAGTCACATAAGACAGCATTTGACAGAGTCTGTTTAAGAATTGAAAGAGAGGTGCTTCAGCAGCAGAAGATTTTGAGACTGTCAGACCTGTGTGATACATATACCTCTGCCTTGAACGAGACAGACCACCCAAGTACACATTATAGGGCTGAAAAGCTAAGGCGGAAGTTGGAGAAGAGTGAGACATACGGGCACAGATTGTCGTTTGCTTCACCTCACAGAAAAGATGGGGAGTTTCAGTCTTTGCTTGTGTACAGTTCAGAAATGAGAACTGACAGAGCTGTCATTCTAGCGTACAAGCTTGGCTCAACTGGCATGCTGAAAGATGTTGCCTTGTATCTACGGACAGTAATAACAGAGGCCTTCGAGAAATCAGAAAGTTTGCCATGGCCACCAACAGATGAATTTCTACAGCAACGTGATATCCTACCACACGATCTTCAGAGATTTCTTAACTATCTCTTGGCTGGCCAAACACAAGATCACACTTCAAAAGTACAAAGACTCGTTACTTCATTTGGCCAGGACATCCTTAGGGCCATCACTAAGGGTCACTGAAAGCTGCCAAAACACATTCTTTTGTGCATGACATTGCATCAGTCACCTATTCAGAAGTGAGCAGCTCGTGACCATGATTAGCAGGTGGACAGGTGACCGAGGAGACAGATGACCTGCTTGTTTCTGCCTGAGGTTCTTTAACCCAACCATCTTAAGATAGGCACACACATGGTCACGAGCTGCTCATTTCTGAATAGGTGATGCAATGTCATGCACAAAAGTATGTGTTTTGGCAGCTTCCAGTGACCCTTAGTGACGGTTGTGAGGATGTCCTGGCCAAGTGAAGTAACAAAAAGTAAGAGGAAAACCGAAGAATCTGAAAATGTATGTTAAAAGGAATGAGCTCTCATTTCGTATATTGCATGCTCAGGATCTTTTCCGTACAGGCTTGCGACTATACGAAATGACTGACGACGCCGGTTCCCTTGAGCTAGTCGCCTTCTTCGTTCATTGTCGGAGTTTTGATCCAAATTATCATTCTACGAAATTCGGACTTCCCGATCGAAATCTTGCTAATGGCCATTTCTGTCATGAATACAACTGAAAATGTATAGAATTTATTATTTAACAGACCATTTCAACAGAGTATTTTCCAGTTGAAAATTGTATCAAAAGTAGGCGCCGACGGCCCGGCGAAGTGAAAAGTCAGCTGTGTTTTCTAGTAATTATTAATAACAGAATTCTCCACTTAGACACTCACTCTCACTCACTCTCTCCCTTGACCGGATGGTCGTGGGGGAGACATGATGGACGTCTTGCGGGCCAGAGAGCGCCAGCCAGGTCTGTCTTCTGCCGCTCTGATCAGGGAGGGGCTGTCCATTCGGGTCCACTCTTTGATGTTATCCATCCAGTTCTTTGCTGGTCGTCCGCGTCTGCGGCCACCTTCCAGTGTTCCTTGCAGCACTGTCTTGGGTAGGCTGTTGTGGCGAGTGACGTGACCAAACCATGTCAACTTCCTCCTTTTCACAAGCGCTAGGAGGGGTTCCTGCGGGCCTGCCCGTGATGTTATTTGGGCACGAACGAAGTCGTTGGTCTTGTGGTCTTTCCAAGAGATCCCTTGCATGCGTCTGTAGCACTTGGTCTCAAATGTTTGGACTCTTCTGGTCGTCTCAGCTGTCATGGTCCAGCTCTCGCAGCCATAGAGAAGGATGGACAGAACCAGGGCTTTGTATAGTGTGATCTTTGTTGGGAAGCTGATGTCTTTGCTGCTCCAGATCTCATCAAATTTTGCCATGGTGGATGTTGCGATGGCGAGCCTGGTCTTGATTTCGGTGGTGGAGCGTCCGTCCTTGGTGAGTGTGGCGCCGAGGTATTTAAAAGCGTCCACCTCTTCGAGCTGTTGGCCGTTCATGGTGATCCGTGCAGCGGTGTTGTTAGCGCTGTTGACCATGACTTTGCTCTTTTCGCAGCTGACCTCCATGCCATATGCCTTTGATGTGTCTGCCAGTCTGTTGGTGAGACCTTGCAGTTCGTTGTTGCTGCCCCCCATCAGGTCGATGTCATCGGCGAAACGTAGGTTGTTGATCGTTCGCCCACCGATGGAGATTGTGGACTCAAAATCATGTACAGTCTCTTTCATGATGTTTTCCAGATAGAGATTGAACAGCACCGGAGAGAGTAGGCATCCTTGACGGACACCGACCGTTGTCTTGAAGTACTTTCCGATGTTGTTGTTGAGGAGGACCGCACTACTGGCAGAGTTCTACAGGGACTGGATGGTTTGAATTAGTCCCTCCTCGATGCCAAAGCCTCTCAAAACATGCCACAGTCCTTCGTGCCACACTCTGTCGAAGGCTTTTTTGAAGTCTATGAAGTTGTGGTATAGTTCTTTTTGGTGTTGGAGGTGTTTTTCCATCATAATGCGGCAGTTGAAAATCTGTTCAACTGTGCTTCGGCCTGCCCTGAATCCGGCTTGTTCTTCTGCCAAGTGTTCTTCAGCTTCACCTTTGAGTCTGTTGAGAATGACTCTTAGCATGATCTTGCTGGTGTGGCTGATCAGGCTGATTGTCCTGTAGTTGTTACACTTTCGAAGGTTTCCTTTTTGGGGGAGGGGGATGATGAGTGATTTTGTCCACTCATCAGGCCATTGTTTGGTCTCCCAGATCTTCTGACAGAGTGATGTTACCACAGTGACCAGGTCATTTCCCCCGTGCTTGAGGAGCTCTGCTGGGATGTTGTCTGCTCCTGGTGACTTGCCCGCTGGAAGGCCTCCTCTACTTCTTCCCTCATGATAGGCAGTGGAGAGGGTTCCTCGGGTAGTCTTGTTTCCCTTTTAAGCACGCTGGTGTCTGGCTGTATAGGATAGTTGTATAGTTCGTCGCAGTACTCTGTCCATCTGGCCAGCACTGCGGAGCTCTCGGTCAAAAGGGTTCCGTCTTTGTCCTCGATTACTGTTGATTTGTTCTGCTGGGTCTTTGTGAGACACTGTCTCGGAAAATGAAGTTTATATGTATAAAAAGAGTGAAATGCCAGCTATTCATTCATTACAAAATTATTTCATGCTGTTTGGTATTTTTCATCGAAATTGAGGAAAATATGACGTAAACTCGTTAAAAGTGGGTTCATTCTCGGACTTTAATCACCAATAACTTTACACAGCCGCAGAATTGTCAAATATGACTTACTGCATTTTATTTCTTGGGTTCTGAGGTTTTCATCGATAGTAAATATGTGTTAATAGTTTGAACGGACAGCGAGCCAGACAACACTGAAGCTGCAATAGAAAACACAAATTTCTGTTGGTTCCGGCCTCGCGAGGCCCGTTTCGTCTCTGGCACCGTGTTGCTGGCTCTGCGGCCCGGTACATTTTTATCAAAGTAGAGCGTTGTGTGAGAATGGATCAGTGTTCCCTGATGTGAGCGACTGGCGTGGAAGAAGAAAATAAAAAGAGAAACTACACCTCGTCCTCCGTGTCTTCTTGACTGGCTGCTGTCCCTTGGCTTCTACGCATTACCATCTGCCTGTCTTCACCTGCACACCCCTTATTCTCCACACCATCACAATAGGCGCTGCGAGCAGGATCGAAGACAGAAGAGACCAAGGAGACACAGCCCAAGAATACAGCAGAATGGTACGGAGGAACCAGAAGACACGGGACAACGAAGGCAACCAGTCTGCAAATATGGATGGGCAAGGAGGCCAGCCACCCCTAGCAGCACACCCTTCAGGTCTACGCCCCCAAAAGCTACGCAAGTTTACTGGGGAAGAAGGTGCAGAGGACTTCATCCGGGAAGCCACCTTGATGTTAAAACTACAGCCCATGCCTGATCTCACAGCTGCTGGTTGGCTCCTGAGCGCCTTGGAGGGCAGAGCACGACAGCAAGTCCTGACCATGGAGGCAGAGGAGATAGACTCACCTGCAAAGATCTTCGCCATCCTGGAACAGCACTGGGGCTAACACAGGGACCACCGCCCTTGCTGGAGCGTTTTACAAACGCCAGCAAGGTCTGGCAGAATCAGTGGCTGAGTACGCCACTGCACTCAGGGTTCTCTGGACGAAGACCAATGCAGCTGCAGCCAACACCCTCTCACCAGCCATGCTGAGGGATTCCTTCGTCAATGGGCTGCATCCCCCATCCCTTAGGAGGGACCTGAAGCGTTTCCTAAGGGAGAAACCAGCCACCACTTTCCTGGAGGCAACCCAGGAGGCCCAGCGCTGGATGCGAGAAGACAACACGCCAGAGCCCATCGTGCAGCAAGTAGCTGCAGCCACCAACGCTGATGCCTTCCACCGGCTAGAGGCCCAGATTGCTGCCCTCACGAGCGAAACAGCATCCCTGAAACAACAGCTGAGGGAGCAGCAACAGCCTGCTGTTGTCGCAGCTCTCCAGACTTCAAATGGAAACCTGAACCCACCCCACCGACCAAATCGTCGCCAGCCAGAAGAAAGAAGGGGTCCAACATGCTGGTGGTGCCAACGCCAGGGTCACCGGGAAGCAGACTGCCGGGCCAAGCAGCAGTACCAACGTCGCAATAGGCCCACGGTCAACCGCCAGCAGCCCCATGAGGAGCAGCAACAGGGAAACTTCTAACCCCCGTTGCCACCAATATGCAGGCAGCGGGGGGCAGGAAGAGCACCAGGCTTGCAGGGAACTGTTCAACAGCCGACATCACCGTTAATGGGATGCCAGTGTCCGCCCTCCTCGACACTGGCAGTGAAGTCACCACCATAACGGAGACCTGGGCAAGCCAACACTTGAGGAACCTGAGGCGAGAAGACTGTCATGTCAAACTGCGTGCAGCAAACGGGGCTGAGGTACCCTACTCTGGCCTCTACCTCGTCGGCATGGTGGTCTTCGGCACCCTCTGCCTCAGTGTCCCCGCTCTGGTCGTCAAGGAACCCACAGACCCGTTTATGCAAGACCGCAAAAGGCGACTGCCGGTTCTGCTGGGTATGAACGTCCTCAGCCAATGTCTAAGCAAGTCCCCATCAGAACTCCCCCCTCTCCTGCAAGCCATCGCCCAAGAGATCAGGAAACGGCAGCGGGACAAAGTAGCCCGTGCCGCGACCCGCCAACGGATCCCAGCCTACTCCATAGCCACTGTCAAAGTGTCGAGTAGCCAAAGCCCTTCGCCGCACCTCCTGGCCTCGCCCCTGTCCAGACCTCTCCCCCATGGCCTGATGCTGATTCCTACATTGGTCAGCATGAAATCGTGTGAACGCTATGTCAGGGTAGCAACCTCTCGCCAGAAGACATATTTCTGCCAGGACGAACTCCTATTGCTGTCCTGGAAGCCATCGAAGCGGTGGAAGAGAACCACGGGCCACAGGTTACCATTGGCATCAACGAGCTGATGATCTCGGAAGAAGTTGTAAATCCTGTCCCTCCACCAGCCAAAGTCCCCTGTCCAGAGTTCGATGGCACCACCAGTCAACAACGACAGCTGCAGGAACTCCTGTCAAGAAGGTCACAAGCCTTCATGACAGATGATGAAGATCTTGGCTACACCGATGCAGTTCTCCATCGCCTGAGGACCAGGGAAGACGTACCAGTTGCCCAGCCATACCGCCGAATCCCCCCTCACCAACTCCAAGAAGTGCAAGAACATATCAAGGGTCTCCTGTCGAAAGGAATCATCACCAAGAGCCACAGCCCATATGCAGCACCGGTGGTCATCGTGAAGAAGAAAGATGGCAGCATCTGCCTCTGCGTTGATTACAGACGCCTCAACGCCAAGACTGTAGGAGATGCCTTCCCACTGCCAAGGATCCAGGAATCTTTCGATGCCTTGGTCGGCTCCCAGTACTTCTCCACCCTTGACCTGGCCTCGGGCTTTCACCAGATCGCTATGCACCCTGATGACCAGCACAAGACGGCTTTCACCACCCCATTTGGCCTCTTCGAATACACTAGGATGCCCATGGGTCTCTCCACAGCACCTGCTACGTTGCAGGGACTGATGCAGACCACC
>JAMYXO010006040.1:0-2500 GCA_033310375.1 Conus canariensis | reverse complement strand
GCTGAAATCACAAGAGGCCCTCTTTTCCTTTTCTTTTCTTTTAGAATTGGTGGACGATTCCTTGCTCTGGGGCAGTTTAGCAGCAGGATCAGCATGGATTTAATTTCACTTCATCCTGCACACCAGCTGCGTGGTCTGTGCAGGCCACTTTAAGGTTAGCCAAGCATTTAGTGCAAAAGTTTTCTTTTTAGGGAAAGGGAAATTGGGAAAATGTTTAAACTAATTTGAGGACGGTAAATGTCTTGAAAAAGTCCGATATATGTCTGCCTAGCCCTTAGTCCTTGCCAAACATCAAATGGTTGGAGTGAATTCTTCACTGCATGGAAGCTTATTAAGTGAGAGCTAGCCCCAGCTTCATCAAAGAGGACAAATTAATGTACAAATCCTGAGAATCGGTTGTATTACAAAAGTCCATTGCTCAAAAAGTGCAGATGCAATCGACCATACCTTCATAATTCTTTTCTTTTTTTTGTGGCATAAGTTATCGGATCAATAGAGCACCTAAGGCGGTAATTTTCTTTTTTCATTTCTTTTTTTCTTTTTTTTTTCCTAAGGCCCAAATCCACCTCTTCATTTTTTAGTTCTTCACACTGTCCTCTTCAACTGGAAAAAAAAAAAAAAAGCGGAAAAAAAGAACAATTTCCCCTACTAGTTTTTTTTTTTTAACCAGTCTCTTACACACCATGCGTAGTCTGTATGTTCTCTTACAAATGGACATATTTTTGCTGATTTTAGTGTTTTGGCGTTTGATACAAAGTGTCTGGGTTTGTTAATGTTCTAATGTGTGGGGTACTGGCACACTCACTCTAATAATGTGTTGCTTGTACAAAGAAAACAACATAGATGAAACAAAAAACTTAATTATTTTCTTTCATTTCAGTTTTCCCCACAGAGAGAGGAAGCGTCTGTTATCTACTATCTTCATTTTGTTACACACTCTCTCTCTCTCTCTCTCTCTCTCTCTCTCTCTCTCTCACACACACACACACACACACACACACACACACACACACACACACACTCACTCACTCTCCCCCCCCCCTCCTTCCCCCTTCCCTCTTTCCAAAGCAAAATGTATGTGTAAGCAACCAATTCCGTGTGTACACACGCCTGAAAGGATATCGTTGGTCCCAATTGCCCGTCTCCCTCTCCATCACTCTACCCAAGCGTGTGCGCGCTTCTCACGTCCCCCCCCCCCCTCCCTCCTCCCCCCAAATAAATAAATAAATAAATAAACCAGGAACAGATAGAAAGACAAACAGACATAAGGACCAACTCACCGACCGACAGAACGAGAGAGAGAGACAGAGAGAGAGAAGAGAAGAGAAGAGAGAGAGAGAGAGAGACAGAGAGAGAGAGAGAGAGGAGAGAGGAGAGAGACAGAGAGAGAGAGAGAGAGAGGGGAGAGAGAGACTTTATGTCTTCATGTGTGACTGTTTCTTTATACAGTCAGTAATGTTTGGAGGGGGGGGGGGGGGGGGGGGGTAAGTTAGAGCTCTTATGTTCAACTCTTTCAAAAATATGTTTAAAGATAGAACAGAGTCGGTGTTCTTAAAAATGCTTATACACATCTTAGCTAAGAGAATAACGAAGTTAATATATTCATAGTTTACTCGATTTTAACTGAATTTATTTACTCCAAACAAAATATGGGATACAGACAGCTTTATTTTTCTGTCTGTTTTTAGATGAATGAGTTCCTCAATACAACACAAAAACTTTTGTACTAATGGGCAGTCACAGAAAAAAAAAGTTCAATGTAATCAACCGTGTCAGGACAATAAGAGCATTTGTCGTTTTCTTTTACCTGTATTTTACTGAAAAGAATATTTGTTGGATAAATGTTATGTAAGATTTTCCAGTGAAGAACTTTTAACCTTGATTCTCTAGTAACTTCCTTTGCTCTGGACCAAGTGGATGTTTCTAATCTAAAGCCGAAATTTGTACGCCAAAAATGAGACGAACAAAGAGTTACTGTTTCTTTACCATCAGGTAATAATTTCTTGATATCCCTTATTTTCATGTTGTACCGACCTGCCTGGCACATCTGATCTCCTTTTTCTTGCTCACCTTTCTGCATTCATTGAATTCATGTCTTTGGAATCGAGTTGATTAAGATGTTATATTCCAATACCGTTTTTGCTCTGTTTTCTCCTATCAGGTCTTGCAATGATTCCATGGTAAGTAATCGATTTTCTCGAGGATGAATGACCTGTTTAATAGTTTCAATTCCTTTCATATGCCAAGATAGAAAGAACAATATTTTGTGTTTATTAGTGATTAATGAATTATTGAAGAGCAGCTGACCATGAAAATTGTCACAAGCAATGTTTTCCAGCACAGTTAGAGTTTTTATCTCTAAATAGGTGACTAAAACCTCTTTCCAAAATTCATCATCTATTCTCTCCAGACCTTTGATAATTTTGCTTTTACAGTTAATGTGAAAAATTCTGTCATGTTTTGCGAGCTTTTCCAAATGCCATTTTGGAATAAGACACCA